>PVIU01001416.1:0-64157 GCA_004026605.1 Ondatra zibethicus | reverse complement strand
AGTCTTTTTGAATGCACTCCTTCCTAGGCCAGGAGGGATGGGGGTGGGCCTTGGACTTCCAACAGGGCAGGGCCAACAGGGCAGGGCACCATGCCCTCTTTCAAGGAAGAAGGGGGAGGGAGGAGGGGTGGGGGGTAGTGGGAGGGGACCGGGAGAAGGGGAAGAAAGGAAAAAAATTTTTTTTAATCTTTAATTATGTTCTTGAATGGAAAAAATAAAACAAAACAATGTATGGAAAAAAAAATAAAAAAAAAAAAGAAAAAAAAATAAGTGGAGAGAAATCAGGATGGTCTGATATAATAGGAAAAGAGTAAGACATCAGAATCTTCTTTTGTTTTGGGGGGGAGTGTTATGAGGGGAACAGGCCTCTATTGTAAGACTAAGACACCAAGTGACACATTTAGGGAATAGCTTTTTCAAGATCAGAAAACAGTATGTTTATTACCTTGAATATGATAATGACTGATATAAAAAACTGCTGATATAAAAATCAAACTAAAAGTATTTTTTAAAATCAACAAAAATTAATCTTTAATGTTTATTTTTAAAAATTTATTCTTTGTGTCTTTCACATCATGCATCTCCATCCCATTCATTTCCCTAACCCTTCATATCCATCCTTTGTCTTTGCAATCCCTCCCCCACCCAAAAATCAATTCCATCATGGAAGCTGTAGTGTAACACAATACGTCACACAGTAAACCCTTATATCCATATATCTTGCAAGTGTTCACTGCACAGAGTCATTGGTCTGGTTCAAGGCATGTGGTTTCTGTTACAGGATTGATGCTGGGCCCTCACTGGAGCTCCTCTTAGTTAACCTGCTGTTATCCTGTGTCATGGAGATCCTGCAGCTTTGGGTCTATAGGACCAGTCCCTTCACATGCTCCAACAGATCACAGATGGGGTGGATGTTGGAATGGGCCAACACATAACCCTGGTTGTGGCCTTGGCAGCTGTAGGGTTGGTCGGCCTGCCAACTCTCCCTTGTCCTCAGCACCAGGGTGAGCTCTCATTGTCCTGGTGAGTTCACACCTTGCAGTGATAAGCAAGGGCAGGGCCAGTTCTCTTGTTTTCATGTCTTCAGGGTTGGGTCTTGCTCTTCTGCCTCTTCAGAGGCAGCTCTACTGAGCTGGCCAGGTGTGGCATAGGGATCACTCTCCTGAGTGTTATAGCTGGTGAGGGGCAGGACCAGCTCTCCTGCTCTTATGGCCTCAGGGCCAGCTCACCTGTCTGCCTCAGGTGTTGATGGGCAGGGAGCAAGGGAGAGAATTTCTCCCCAACCCATGCCACCATGTTGCAGGTGAGGGATGGGACCAGGTGCTCACATACCTGGGCCAGCTCAGCTGTGTCCTCATTAACAGGGTCAACTCCACTGTGCTATCTCAGTAAGGCACAGGGACCATTATCCTGATTAGCTCAGTGTTTATCTCCTTGAGGAATGAAAATTGCTCTTAAATTGTAGTGTAGCATTTGGTCCCCAGAAAAAGTCCTTTTTCCAAGGTTAGGCATTTGACTAAGGGCTTCCACTTCCCAGGGGGCTCTAGGAAAGTTCTTGATTGTTAAAGCAGTCATTCTCCTTATGTCTGGCAGGAGGAATTTGTGGCCCTTTCATTAACATATAACCAGTGCCTATTGCCAAGGTCAAATGCTAGATTCTTCAACCCCTGACCTCAAGCCACACCAGCTCATAGTCCCCCTTTGTCCTGTTTAATCCTATGTGCAACTACAGAGTATAAAAGGTGTCAGATGTTTTCTTTTTTCCAATAAATCCTGCTGGTAGCCATCCTGATTCACCCTCAGATCATGTCTGTCTCTGTCCATTCCTTCCTTCTCTCCCTCCATGGACTCTCACATTCCCTGGGTCTTCCACAATCAAATTTGCAGAAACGAAGTGCATTTTGGATTTGTCGTCTGTTGTTGTCACTGAGAGACTATCCTCATGACTGAAGAGTCTTATCTGGAGAAAATTTAATTGCATTTTTATTCGTGAAAGGTAACTTTAGCACAGCATTTTCATGCGTGTGTTTCCATAATTGTGTATATTCACAGGTATGAGCGCATGTGGAGGTCAAAGGTTGATGCTGTGTATCTTCCTCATTGTTTTCTACTTACATGTGAAGTTAAGGTCTTTCACTGAATTCAGGGTTCACTTATTTAGCAAGGCCGGCTAACCAATGAGATTCACGACCCTCATGTCTCTGCCTCTCCAGCTCTAGGAATACGGACATGTTGTACCACACCCGGCTATGGCTATTCATACAGGGGTGCTCAGGATTCCAACTCAGTTCCTCACATGGCAAGCACTTTATCCACTGACAATCTCCCTGCAGTCCCCACAGTGGAGTATTTTCTAAACTATGCTTGAAGGAATCAAAACAGAAAAATCTTCAGGCAAAATCTACTATGAACATATAGTCTAAGGAAAGGGTCTGTGCTGCTTGGTTCCTCTTCATCAAAAATCACTTGGGTGTGTATGAAAGATGCTTTGAGGAGCTGGAGAGAACATGCTCGACTTCTGGCTAATTTGTCCATGTGTAGTTCTCACAGAAACTGCTGAGAAGTGTGATGTGGAAGACGTGGTCTTATCGACCATTGCGCAGGGAAATAAGGGCACTGGGTTGGCAGGGTGATTCCGTGGGTCAAAGCACTTACCACTTCAGCATGACAACCTCAGCTTGATCCCCAGAACCCTGGTGAAAGGAAAGAACCAACCCCCCCCAACACACACAATTGTCTTTTGCTGTGATAAACATCATGACCAAAATCAGCGTGGGTGGAAAGGTTCTATTTGGTTTGCACCCCCTGATTGTAAGTCATCACTGAGAAAAAGTCAGGACAGGATCTCAAGGAGGACAGCTGCTTACTGGCTTGCTCACCATGACTTGCTAAGCTTTTAATTTATTTATTTTTTCTTTACTATAACCCAGGACCTACCTGTCCAGAAGTGGTACCACCAACAGTGGGCTGTGCTCTCCCACATCAATCATTAATCAAGAAAATGCCTCACAGTCTTCCCTCAAGATGTCTTGATGTGTACTGTGCCTGTGTCCTGGAGCTCAGGGGTGCAGCCAGAGAATATGTGTCTTTGTCCTTTCGGTGGCATGGATGTGAAATGTTCTGTTTTAACTGTCTATAACAATTGAGAATTTTCACAAATAGGAAAGGAGTTCTTGCTGTCTTACCTAAAAGGATAAATTATTTGTGATAATACATATAAAATTCACAGTATAGTATTCTCATTATTGACTGTTACAATCTCATTACTGAACAGTAAGACTTGTTTAACGGTTAAATAAATGACCATAGAAAATGAAACACCCAAATGTAACTGATTTGGTAAACTTAGAGCCTTGGGGGTTGCAGTAACATTTAAATTATTTTAGTTTTAGTGAACAGGGTTCAGTGGCCCTTCCAAACCATGGAGTATGAGAAGAGTAACAGTTTACAATCCTCTTCATGGTTTCAACTGATAATCTAGGAAGAACCCAATAGTTAAAGTTTAATTACTTTTCTGTGAATCAAAACGATTCTGATGGCATGAAGGAAAAAACACATTTTGTGTATTCTTGGGGTCAGGGACTTTGAGAAATGTTGGCATTTAAGGAGATGTTTTCAACCAGATTGTGAATCTGTTAGTTGGTCCTGGTGTTTAGGTGATTAACTTGTTAAGTGATTTTCCCTTCCCTTTCTTGAAAACTCTAAGTTAATAGTCTCATTGCTTGTTGAGGAATTTTGTAAGAATGAGAAACAGAATTTGAGTATAAAGTGTCAGTCACTAAGAAATGAAATTATAACGTGGTATAGGTGCCTGGATTATCTTTTCTGGACTGATTTCTATATGCCATAGATATAGTATTTAAAATTTTAGTAATTTTACTTTTTGGCAGTGGCCATCTGTTGGCTTCTGCTTGTTTCAAAACAAAGTTTCAGAAAGGGAGAAGACCAATTCTTTGTAATAGAAATAAAACCCAAATTTCCTTAGTATATGGTCATGCTTCTGTCTCTTCGCCCACTTGTTCAGCATAGCAAGTTGGAAGTACGTGAAGCGGCTAATTTAGCATCTGTAACATTTAGTTGCACTTCAGTACAGAACCATTATCCTGGCTCATCAAACCTCTGGTGAACATGCACATCTGTTCCCCACTTCATCTGTAACACACAATTCTTTTAATACCTACAAACTTGATGGAGTTATATGTAATTTTTATGAGGGCATGCTGGATATGCCTAAGTTACTTTTAGGATCTGTTACAACCAAATGCTTGGTTGCCTCCCTAACTCATCCACTGAGAGATCTGTAATAGCCCTGGAAAAAAAAATTCAAGTTTGCAACAACTTCTAAGAGGATCTTGTGGCATTTTTTTTTTGGCCAGTGAGCTAAAGATGGGAACAACAGATATTTATGAAAATGTGCTTTAAAACAATTATCGTTTAAGCGATTTTAGAGACAGTAAATATGTATTTTTGCAGGGTTAAATGTGTTAGATTTGAAGTCACACAAAGACGTTTTCCAGTGTCTATGTTTTAGAATATGTATCTAGGTATGGACACTGTGAGGCAGAAGACATTTTATCGTCAAACAAGGAATGAGGATGCTCAAGAAGTAAGCTCCACAGTGCCATGTCTAGGCCAAAGGTTCTATCTCCTAGACAGGTCTTTCTTAGGCCCAGCCATTGGCTTTGTTTGGAAGGTCAACCCAGACATTCAGACTGCTGACTATTCCGCTCCCATCCAGTCTAACCCTTCAGTGTTCACTTCCCACAGTCCTGCTTTCCTCTGATGTGTCACTGTTGTTCCCCATGCCAAGAGATTCGGCGGGCTCATGGTGGTATAACCACAGGTGGGAGCATTTCCCTGTGCTAGCCAGAAATGATAAATCTGAGCACTAGCAGGTATTCCAGAGTTTTACAAATCCTATAGATAGACCATTAGAAAAGAAAGACAGGCTTCTTCTCAAAGCTGTGCTTTTCATTTGTGTGACAGACTCTTTTCTGGGGAGACACAGTGCACATACATATATGTCTGTCAATTCCATAAAGAGAATCAATGATAGACCAGTGTAATGATTGCACAGAAGTCCAACCTGCTGAGGCATTGAGTTCTTATTGGGGTTACTTCCAGGAGTATGGGTTCAGGGTTGCTTACAAGATCAGGGATGACTCAAAAGTAGAGGCATCACCAGAAAGCTGACTTCAACACAAGTTATTACCCAGAAAGCTGCAACCCTGAATTCTATGCAAGGATTACAGGTAGCTCCTGAGCCGGGAATCTCACTTCTGTGCCTCAGTTGGTTAGAGCTTCCTCCAGCAGTAGTTGTTGACTCCACTTATAAGGTTGGGGTGGGGGTGGAGGGTTCTGAAACTCTTTCAAGCTCTCATTTTCCATGAGACCTCTGTTTACCTCCCATGTCTCATGAGCTTCCCCCCTCCTTCCTGGAAGGAACGTTTCAACCCAGAGGAAACTGTTATAGACATATTCAGAGTTCTGAATGTGCTGAGTGACTTGGACTCACCTTTCCCCTAGTTTGGAGTGACTACCACAGAGGAAAAGCTTCTCTTTGGACAGTTTCTGCAGACTGTGGCATCTGTAGACCATGTAGTTTATGGTCTAGAGATTCTATGCTGCATGTAGAACTGTGAATTTTGAGATTTTTCTCTCCAGGACCTTCTTGCTGCGTTATAATTAGTATGTTTTCCTTACTTAATGTGTGGATTTCAAAGTAATTTTATCTGTTTTCAAAAATCAAATCCATATTTAAATAAAAAAGTGTTGATTATAAAATACTACTAAAGGATGTGGTCCAATTTTAAACATATACTATGGGTTCTGAGGGATTTCCAGAGGAAAACCTTCATATTAGTGTTTGCTGGAGCAGAGTCCCTGAGCAGAGCACCGTCTTTTAAACCAAACAGCTAGTTAAAAACAAAAACAAAAACAAAAAATACAAATAAGGGTGACACTTAGAAAGAACAAAGGCTTGGCAAGTTTTTTTAAAGATGTCATTTAAATTGAAAATCACTCTTTTTCTATTACTTCATTATAGAAAAAGAGTAACTTCACTTAAACATCATGCTTTTAATGCTCTGACTAAAAATAATGAGTAGAAGAACACTAGGTAGGGGCAGCTTGGAGAGACGGGCAGACATTGTTCAGATGGAGGCTAATCCTCTGGCCTCCCTTAATGCTGTCTCGTGCTGATTTCCAAGATCGTTCCATGGTTCCTAGAGCTAAGATTCCCAATTACGATGCAGGGTTGGCTCATTTCCACTTACCTGCTTCTTTCAGAAGGAAATGAATCTGAATTAATCTTTGGCTAGTATTTATGGTTTATTTTGGAATGAATCATTTAATCATATCAGTGAAAAAAAAAAAACCCTGGCCATTTGTCTCACACACATCGCACTATTATCATTATTAGTTTTCGGTGAACTGAAGTAGAAATTTGGATCCTAGTGTTGGAAAGAGCCATGGTTTAGCCCTAACTATTCTTTCATGAAATTTGGACTACACATTCATATCATTTTCTGAAATGAGATGGAATATAAATGCCTAATTAAAAACTTTCTCTGTGTGCCTGGGGAATTAATTCAGTCCCTTAGAACCTGCTTTGATTATTTATGAAGCAGAAATAAGAATAGCTGCTATTCCTCGACACTGTCATGAGAATGTTGCTTTATTAAGTAGCCATTGCTGAGGAGAGAATAGAATACAAACTGTGTGATATTGTGCTTATAACACTTCCGTGTTTTAAAAGTGTTTGCTGCCCCCTTAAAGAAAAAACGCTTGCAAAGATTTGTGTGCAGAGTCTATTATGCGATGCCTTTAGCACCAAAAATTGTGAGAGAACGAAGAGGCCAAGAGTGAGACCAAAGAAGACATGGAGCAGTGACACAGTAGCAGTCTAGACTTTGGCCAGCGACACAGCATACTGTTAAGGTCAGGACATGCGAATCAGCCTTTCCTTAGATGCCGGCTGCCTTTGGAGAGGTGGGTAATCCTGAAGCAGCCAGTTCTTATGAGTAGACAAAATTTTCCAGAGAGCTTAACTGTGAATGCTCAATGGCGCACCGCTGGAAGGGGGTGGATGGGTCTTGAAGGGAGCATCTTAATGTCATTCTACATCATCCATGTATTGCATTGCTCAGATCCATTTAGCCTGTGTTACAAATGTACATCTTTTGAGAACTGAGCCTCTAGAATTTTAGCTGGAGGGGTATTTTACTGTGGAAATTTATTGGGGTAAACCACAGTAACACTTTTGTTTCTGACCTCAAGATTATTATGTATCAGGATTATTAGTATTATGTATCTGGATTATGTTACTATGTATCAGGATTATTTTGTATCTGGCCATATCTGGCCTCGCCTTCTTTTCACAGAGATCTGGTTGGCTCTTCCTCTGCCTCCCGCCTGCTGGGATTAAAGGTGTTTGTTACCACTATCTGGCATTCTTCTTTGTTATTTGTTCTTGATACTTTTTTTTCCTTTATTAATCCTCTTGATTTAGGTGTGGAGTAAGCCAATGCATCCTTTGGGAGAATTCTCAGCCTGTGTCAAGTTGAGCAAGAGATGTCAGCAGACATTGTAGTAAAGTGTCATGCACCAAATGTAATTTTCTTGACTCTGTTTTGTAAGCCTAACATTAATAAGCCATGTAAATGATTCCTACAGGTGTGACTTCTTTTCTTGCCTATTGGTGTTTTGGTATAAGAAATCCCAAATGACTGGTAACTGATGTAGCTTGAAATTTCTTGGAACTCTTAGATCCCTGGTAGAGTCAACCTATAGTTGTAGGTAGAAGAAGCAGAGATTGTCCTAAAAACTCCCTGAGAATGGCGATAAATAGGAAGATATTGGTTTACATGATATGCTACCCTAATTCACTCCAAGAGTTGAAGATGAGACACAACCGCATAATGTTCATTGTTTTATTATTTATTTATATCTCAGGGTATTAATCTATGTCTTGTAGAAAATCTTTTAGTTGGGGCTAAGTTATTCTTACACATGTTCTTCAGCTGTATTTTCAAGCCAGAAGTTTCTGGACTGTACTGTATTTGATAGGTTCATTGGGTCCCTTGATAATATGCTCACTGCTCTGTTCTTTTGCCATAAATTTGTTCTCCTAGATCCTAGATGGTTTTTATGTCAGTGGATCAGATACTCTTTAGGTTAGGGATAAGGCATAAGACACCTAAAGGAGGAAAACCCAACACCCATGTGATTTGTCTGTCAATAAACACTCTGAATGAATTACTTCCTAATTCAGTGTTGACTTCCAAGTAGTTCTTTCATCAACCCAGAGGATGGTTCCATGTTGGGCTTTTGCCACTTCTAATTTGGATATTTGGCAGTGACTACTAGGTCACTCTTAATAAATAGAAGCTGTTTAAGAAGTAGAATGCTATTAAATTAATCTATTGTTCTGTAATCATTAGTGACACTAGATACGTGTGGTAGTCTAA
This sequence comes from Ondatra zibethicus, assembly GCA_004026605.1. Classification (NCBI taxonomy): domain Eukaryota; kingdom Metazoa; phylum Chordata; class Mammalia; order Rodentia; family Cricetidae; genus Ondatra; species Ondatra zibethicus. The sequence continues at coordinate 55,689 of PVIU01001416.1, read as the reverse complement.
CCAGACTGTCCACTTCATTTTGATCCTTTTGCAGTGGATGATCATTTGTGAACATAAACACCTGTTACAATTGTATTTACATTTCATGATTATCTTTATGTTTTTTTCCTCCATTTTTTCTGCTTCTATTAACTTGGTTTCTAAACTTCCAACCTATTAGCCAAGCCATTTTCCACTTGCATGTCTTCATATTTTGACTTAAGGCAACTTCTTCCTGTAGTGAATACCATGATTTCTACTCAAAGGACTGAGGATCACTAAAATCTGGGACTAGATCTGAATTGGGGATGGCTTTGTTGCAGCAGCTTGTATTCACGTTGCATCATATATTGAATGAACCCATTTATTAACTAATATCAGTTTTTTTCTACCTAACTTGTTATAAGGACCCTAGCCCACATTATCATAATGGAGACACATTGTGCTGGGTGATGGTGATCTATAGAGGCCACCTGCATGCACACATACTTGGACCCTCTAACTAGGTCCAATTTAATCCATCATATGATGGTTTCCTGCTGGGTCTGCCTAACCTGAGGAGTGGTCTGACAACCAGTTTATGGGGATAAGTGATTCTAGCTAGTGAACTCACACCATTCGATAGGCAAGTCTTTATCCTTTGTAAGGTCTGCTGTTAATCTGGAACACCAGGAGTTTATGTAGTGACTAGATAATAAGCCTTTCTATGGATCATATTTTCATACCACAGATAAACATAACACTATATGCTAGTCATGTGTTCATGAACAGCCCTTGCAGCAGAATAATATAAATTTAGTCTCTACTTCTCTACAGAACTTCCATAATTTATATCCCATCCAATTGCTCTCAAGTTTTTCATCTCTTGGTTATCTGATCTGAGGAGGATTTCCATATGTGAAAATGCTGTCTGCAGAACTCTGTGAGGCCTACCATGAGAAGCATGAAATGCAAGAGTTTGCCTTTTGCTTTAGAATATATGTTGTTCTTGTTCAAGTTCTTGTGGACTATTATTTGAAGATGTGTTACATTTGTTTATATGATGTGGAACATTTGCTTAAAGATGCAAGGATGTGTTGCATTCTTTTTTTTTTTGTTGAATTTGTTTAACTCTGTGAAGCTGTGTTACTTTGCCTGTCTAAAACACCTGATTGGTCTAATTAAGAACTGGATGTCAAATAGCAAAGCAGGAGAAAGGATAGGCAGGGTTGGCTGGCAAAGATAATAAATAGGAGGAGAAGTCTTGGAAGAAAGGTCAAGGAATGAGAAAAGGAGGAGAGGAGGACTCCAGGGACCAGTTACCCACCCACACAGCTGGATAGGGAAGAAGAAGGAAAGAAAAGATAAGAAGAAATAGAGAAAGATCAAAACCCAGAGGCAAAAGGTAGAAGGGATAATTTAAGTTAAGAAAAGCTGGCAGAAAACAAGCCAAGCTGAGGCAGGGGCGTTCATAACTAAGAATAAGATTCCGTGTGTGATTTATTTGGGAGCTATGTGGTGGGTCCTCAAAGAGTAAAAGAGTAAAAACAAACAACCACAATTTCTAGTGTAATTTAAGTAAAAATCCTAAAAATCATCACTGATGTAGAAGGTTCCTCAGTCTTTGTAAATTTTCTGTTCTTCATGGTATACTCATGTAATCAAGGTTTCCATGGTGTTTGGTACTTCTTGTTCATCATTTCTAATGAGCAGGATGTTATTAATGTAGTGGATCAATTAGACTCTGTGTCAAATGCTGACAAGGTCCAGAGCACTTCAGACTACATTATAATAGGGGAAACTAGAGTTAAACAGTCTTGAGGAATGAACATAAATACAATTATTTATTCCAAGTGAATGTGAACTGTGTCTAATCATTCTCTTTGATAGAGACCAATGACTGCTGCCCACTATGCACTAAGCATATTAATTTGCTCTAGGAAATAAACCACATCTGGCATAACAGCTGTCTTTGAAGCTAGCAATTGGTTCAGTTTTTAGAAGTCAGTTATCATCTTTCAGGACATAACTTGGTTTTCTTCGACTTGTAAGTTAACTGGAAATATAACAGAGATCATCACTTTTACATTATTTTTATTTTGAAAAGTAGCATCAACCTTTTTTTTTGTTCCTTTTGGATGTGTATTGTTTTTCAATTGCTGCCTGTATAGGCCACGATGGATGTTTTGCCAGTTACCTGTACAAGTATGTTCATTTAACAGCATCAGCTATGCCTATGGATCTGGTAGACTACTCAGAACCATACTGGGCCACCATTATATGGCCTCTCCTACTGACATTTACTCAACAGTTATCTAGGAGCCTTGTTGTGTAATAGCATTGATAACATCAGCTCTGGTCTGTAGGGATTTGTTCAGGGAAGCTGGGCCTTTTTCACAAGCGCATTCTAATTGCCTTGGTGAATGGGGTACCTTCCAAGGACCCTATAGAAACATAATCAGCCAGTGGGTTTGTTGACCTTCTGTAATTTATGCTCACTAGATGTCAGTTCTCCAAACCTTCATACTTAATGTTGGTGAACCACACTAAGCTTATTTGCTTTATCAGTGTAATTTTAAGGGTTCTGTATCAGATAACATGGACCATAGGTATTTTTCTCTTCTCTTCTTTCTTTATCATGGCTTCATTACGACTCATCAAGGTCTTTGCCAGTATTAGGGGAGGATATCCTGATGGTGTGTCTCTTTTCAACTTTACACTCTGTTACTCTTGATCTAGCATACTCAACATCCATCTTCAAACTTATAATTTGGTTTCCTGCTGCTAAACCTTGACTAGATCCTGCAACTCCTCCAGCTTTTACGCATTTTTCAACTTTAGAAGGCTCATTTAGCATCAGTGCTGCATTATCTTCGGGAAAGAGGCGGTATTAGCTTTTAGCAGGAGGCAGTTGGATGCTTTTCAAGTTTGGCGGTTTCAGAGAAAAATGAATTTTAAAGATTTTTGAGTATAGTGGTCCTCGTGTTCTCATCTCAAATTTTAGAGTCCTATACTCCCCAGGAGATCTGTAAATCCTTAATCTGGGTTGGTCAGATATGGTGACACTGAACTTTGAGCCTTCTTTGAATTCCACTGTCTTTAAAATTGTTCTGATGCTGGCCCCGAGTATGTTCTGTTTTCTGGTTGTGAGAGAAGCAAGTGTATGTAAAGTACTTCCAACCATGTGCTCTAAATTTATACATTGTCATCCATTGATACAGAGTTATCCTTATATCTGCATTTCCATCTCCCTACTTCACCCATGGCACTAGCAAAAGTCATCAGATACCATAATCCATCTAATTACTGTTCCTTGAGTTTCTCAGACACACTCAAGTCTCACCTGGCAGCACCTTCCTCTTCCTTCTAGTGACAATCTCATTGCAGTTCACACTGGTGAAACTTTAAACAATTGCGACATCTTAGCGTGCTCTGCACAATCCACATTCCACCTACCACCAGACACAGGATCCTCATGGCCAGCTTGCTGGTGGGTGATTCAGATTTGAGATTCTAATTTTGAAGTCTGCCTTTTCAGATCATTAGAGGCGCCACCTATTTTTGGTCAGGTTTCCCAGGAAACTAACTCTGAGAAAGAGATTAGAGTGTAAGAAAATTTCTGGAGCATGTTCTTCCCATAATACTCACGAGAAAACTTCGTGTAGGCAGAAGTTGGTTGCAAGTTTCAGATGGTCTTTGGAAAGCTCCCGAACGGAGGCCGGAGATGAGGTCCTTATAGCTTTCTTTATTCAGTCATTAAGGTCAATTTGTGTCAGACAAGGTTCATGATCCTACACAAGGAGTACCTTTTGGATGAGTGTAATTCTTAGGGAAGAAGACTAAGCTGTAAACTGTACAGTCAACAGATGAGACTTCCTTATCCCCAGCAGCTAGGTAAATAAGCGCTTTATTGTGAAGTATAACATCTGCTCTAGTTTCCAAAACCAAGAGGGTAATGATGCCTATTATTTTATTATTGCTTATTAGTGAAATATAATGATAGTACATCTAGAACATGGAGAGCAAGAGTATTTCAGATGTTTAGATGAGAACATTTAATGAAGCAAGTCTTAAACTTGTATTACCTCTTATAAACTTAATCAAACCCCTAACCTAACCTAACCTAACCTAACCTAACCTAACCTAACCTAACCTAACCTAACCTAACCTAACCTAACCATTTTACCCAAAATTTTAGCTAAAGAAAAATTGTCTTTGTTTGTTTGTTTATTTATTTATTTTGAGTTTTGAGGTGGGGGTCTTTCTATACATCCCAGGGTGGCCTTGAGTTCCTGATTCTCCTATCAGTGCTGAGATTACAGATGTGCACCACAAAGCCTTGTGGAACATAATTTTAATTTTTTAATCGTTAACCTGCAATTATCTATCCTATTGTGTAGCACTGATTGAAATGAGCTTTAATGCAAGGTGGAGCATGGTTTGGTAGCATATTTATAGAAAGATTTGGCAGTCAGTCCTTTCGGTAGTTGATATATTGAGACAACTCATCTACTAACAATCCCAGTGATGTACAAACCAAAGCAACCTGAGCTGCTTTCTTCTCTCTTCTCTGCCTAGGAATCAGAGGAAGGAGTGTGAAAAGGCAAGACATTGCTTGCCAAATATCTGGTGATGTGACATTTGTAAAAAATTCAAGTAATTTTTTTCTCCATTATTATAAATATTGCATGGCCGGTACTTGGATGCTCTTTGGATGAAAATACATTTATTTCCTGTCAGTTTTGCCCAGACTTTGCTTAGACTAGAACATGGCTTCTGGATATTCCTGTTTGCCAAACTTACTGTCACTAAAAGAATTAATGATTTCTAAAATTAGCATCTCCATGGACATGAAGTTTATGGGAAGGTAATAAAAAGATAATTTGATGAAAGTAAGAGGCAGGCATTAACTAGAAGAGGTACATTCTAAATGTGTGTCATGCTTTTTTTTCAGAGCATGGCTATCTGACTCAGGTATGACTGTTTTGTACTAATCTCTGTTAAGTTCTTATTTCAACAAATACTGAAATGTTTATCCCTGGAGATATATGCCTGGTAAAGACTTGCTTTATTGATATTTTTATTTGAATGAACAAAATTTGAAAATCTTAACACCAATTATTTTGTTTTCTACCGTTTTTGTTTTATTTTTACTCATTTATTTTTTGAGGCAGGGCATCTCTGTGTAGCTCTGGCTGTCCTGGTACTTGTAGAGCAGGCTGGCCTCAAACGCAGAGATCTTCCTGCTTCTGCCTCCTGAGTGCTGGAACTAAGGGTCTGCCCCACCACATCTGGCTCTCTTTTCTAACTTTTGATGTGCATATTTTCCTCCAGATGTGTTCACTCAGGGAGCAAACTTTTGACAGTCTTTACGACTCTAATTTGATATCTTTTTAGTGAGGAATCTGACATTTTCTCAAAGCTATTGTTTATGGCTGTCAGTGTGCTTTTAATTATTGGAGAAGCCACGGGCAATACAGTGCAATTAGAACACCATCAACAGCAGAGCTAAGACTGTTTCACCTTTTGCCTCCAGGTGAATATTGTCTGGTGTCATCATCAAAGCATGAGATGTATGCTCCTATTTGGATGGGGGGGGGACTAAATCTGCCTGGGAAGTTGCCTGTTGTGCAGATTCATCACAAGATGAATCTGCAAGACTGCCGTTCTGGGTGTGAGACGTGGTGTGAGGCCCTATCCTTACTTTGTGGTTCTCTTACTTGGAGAGAAAACATTGCCCGCTTGGTTTTTGAAGAAGTAAAAATCTTACATTTTCTAAAAATGAAAGTTAAGGAAGAAAGATATACGTGCTTATACTCTTACACATAGTCTTGAGCAAATCTTTATCTGTCAAACAGATAGTTCAAAAATCCACAGCTGAATCGATATTGATGTTAATTATGTTGTGCAGCTGAATAAGTAAATCTAAAAGTCTAGTGACTTGATCAGTTGAGTATCAATATGAGTAAAAGGGCTAGTATTTAAAAATATTTTCCTGCAAAGAACACCTGGGAGGGAAGGTTCCTGAAATCAGGCATTTCACACATTCATTAGATGGGTCTCATTGGCTAGGCTTTGGTGAACGGAACTAAGCTGACACAGGGCTCATGAACTGCCAGCTGCTTTCAAGCCTATTCAGTCTCCGCCAGATTGGCTCATGGCCACTAATCCACTCCTGAAGGACAACATTTTATTATCTCACATTTCTCTGGAGGAGCTATTTAAAAGACCTAACTTGCTAGGACTTTAAATTTTTTACACACATATATTTTGGTATTTAACATTCATGTATCGAGACAAGTTCACTTTCAGACTTAAAATGAATCAGTGGTGCGAGGCTGAAAGTCTTGTGTGAGAGGAGAGTCCAGGGGAGTGTTGTGTGTGACAGAGTTTCCTAGTTGATGATGACAAGTCTTCCTAAGCTGGGTTACTCTCTGGGGATGAAGTAAGGAAGTGGGCAAATAGAGCACAGCTGTCCTTCCTTCTCAGTAGGAAACATGTCCTCATAACCCAGGAGTCCTTGAAAGCAAAGACAGTATGAAATTCTATCTACATTGTTTCTCCTACTTACCCACGTACTCATGATAAGGTTCAGTTTATAAGTTAGCATAAGGCTTTCTGTGACCACACTTTGCCCTTACTAGGGTGTGTTTTGGTTCATTTCTTTTATCTGCACATTTAATGACTTTTATATTAACGTGCCATTAATTGGGCACATGCATGAACTGTACTATGGTCTTACTTTTGCATTGGAATTCGGCATTTTTCACTGGGTTTTACTTGCTCTTACTTCAACTGAAAAACTTGTTCTTACCTCAGAGTATAGTAACTCTCAGTACATTATTTTTTTTCTTATTAGGTTAAGATATTTCATTTCTTTCCTTAGGAGAAAAACTTCATGGTTTTTGTTGGTATATAGAAATTACCAACATCACTACTCTTGCACTTTGGGGCCGTTAGAAAATAAAATAAGAGCTATTTGAGTAGGAATACTTTGTTAAAACAACAGTAAGTAGCTAACCAAACTGACTCCCAAGTGACTAACAGAAAGCTGGCATGTCCAAGTGGGATAGTCTGCATAAAGGAATGATTAGCATCCCAGGACAATGTGACAACATGAAATTTTGCTGCCATACTCAGAGTAGTTCATAATCTTTCTGGAATTTTTCCATTTAGTATTTTCAGACCTCAGATGGCCATGGGTGACTGAAACCACTTATCCTCTCTCTTCTACCCCGATTCTCTCCTGCCTCTCTCCTCCTTATAGCCCCCTTTCTGCTTCCATGTCACAGCTATTGCATTATATCTACCCCTTATGATGTCTTCTCTCATGGTCCTTTGTCCAATTTCATGATCCATAGGGTATATTACCTTTAACAAAATTTAAAACTAATTTGTTACTACTTCTAGCTAGCAAACAAAACAATGGGTTTCACTATGACTTTTTCAGGTATATATGTAATTTTATTTATTCAGAGGTGTCTTATTGAAAGAGAGGGTTTAAATCAAAGATTTAGAATAGAATAAATTGGATAGAAGAAGGAAAGTATATGGGGTGGGTTAAAGGTAAGGAACACTAAGTTCAAAATAGAGTAGAGGATTGTCATAGAACACTATTTCTGTGGCCTTTGGATTTTTTTTATTACTTGCCTCTTAAAAGCACTTTAAAAACAAAGGTAACCCATTGAGTCTCTTAGCGAATATTAGGTTGACATCTAACATTCCCCGTCAAAATTTTCAGTTGTGGTTTTCTGTAGTGATCTCTGTCTGCTGCAAAGAGAAGTTTGCTTGATGTGTGAGCTATACACTTACCTGTGGGTATAAGGACACATGTTTATAGATTGTTGCAATATAGTTTTATACCTGGGAATCTATCTTGTTTCTCACAAGGCTTTGTAAACAAAATACATTAATAAAAATGGAAATTAAATTCTAGTGTCAACAGAGCTTTAATTATTCAAATTTACTTTCCTTGGTTCAGTCATCAAGTCATTATCTTACAGGTAATGGAAGCAGCATCATTAAATCACCAACTTTGATGAATAATTATTAAAGGTTTAAAGTTGAATGTATACTTCATAGTGGGATGAGTTATTCCTCAGATCAATTCAATGAATTCGTAATGATATAACTTACAGAAGGAGGAACTGCTCGGTACTTATTTCTAGCTTTATTTTTATGTAAGTTTGATGACTGAAATTTCCTCATTCATATAAAATCTGACTGGAACAGTGGCTGGAGAGATTGTTCAGTAGTTAAGAGCACTTACAGAGGACTTGGATTCAATTCTCATCCCACAGCAAATCTTGAAACCATTTGAATCTCAGCTCTAGGGGATCTGACACCCTCTTATGGCTTTTATGGCCCCTAGGCATGGATGTGGTGCACAGACATGCATGCAAATAACCACAAACATCAAGTAACAAGTAAAAAAAGAGAGAGATTGGGATAACACCAGAAAGTGCTGTTTATTAGTAGCAACTTCTCCCTCTATGTTTTCTTCTGTGGGGTTAAGGGATAGAATTTAAGAAAGTGCATTTCCTAGGCTTCTGCTGGCTGACTTTTAACCAGTAGACCAGAAGGCTCCCAGAAGAAGGGTATTGCTTTCGGTATACTCTGCACTTGGCCCCACACTCCAGAATAGCTGCAGCCCTCTGGTCGCAGGTATGGTCAGAGTATACCCCTCTGTGGTCTGTGCACTGGCTTACACAGTCCCTCTCTGAGCTTCTGGCGTTTCCTGTGCCTACCTTTTTCCTTTCATTCTCCAAACCCCTGAGACTGCATTTGGCAGTTATCTTCAAGTTCTTTCAATTTCCATATCTTTTTCTTCTCACAATTTTAAGAACCTGTGAATTTTTTTTCTGTTAGAGTTTCTCTGTCTGAAATATCTAGTTGTTTTTTTTTTTTTAAACTTGGCTCAGGATTCATCATTACCCATCATTATATATTATTTTTAAATTGGTCATTGGTGAAATATTTTATTAAATTCTGCCTCAGTATCATTTTTTTTTTCTCTTTGAAAACCAAATATTGGGAAAAATTTTTCCAACTAGCACAATTATGTTATTTGATTATTATTAGGATAATCGATTTTCCCATTTTCTGGGAGGTATTTCAAATACGATTTTAAAGACTAATTAGTTGTTATTAGCAATACCCTGTACATTAGCATGCTACTAATTATAATACCTCCTTGTCAGTCCTGCATTTTTCATAAAATGTAGTTAGGTGCTGGAGTAACAACTCTGTGGTAAAGAGCACTTGCTGCTCGTGCAGAGGGCCCTGCATTGAGCAGGGCTGAGCAGACTTCAGCTCCAGGGCATCTGATGCCCCGTTTCTGACGTTTGCACTGACATACATGTATCTTTCACCCACATACAAAATTAAAAAGAAAATACATCTTTAAAAATGTCTTATTTTATCTTGTAATTTATGCTTTAATATTAGAAAATTTAAAATATAAATATAGGTAACAAGGGTATAAATAAACAACTAAAATATAAAAATGTTTCAGATTTCTTTTCCCTTCTATGTTATAGTTCTAATAAGTTGAAAGAACAATGACTACTTACTGTTTGGGTCACAAGTTCAGGATTTTAAATTTCTTTTGGTTGTCTTCTAAATATAAGTTTACATACTTTTAACCCAAATCTATGTTTTTTGCTAGGACTCATAGGACTCAAAGGTATATTTCTGCTGTTTTACAGATACCTGTTATTTGATTTTTTTATAATATGGATTTCAAAATGGGCCTAAAAGTCTCAAATGTATTATTTTTCTTCAAGTATATAAATTTTAACTTCTGTTCCTAGTTTGAACTTGTCTCAACAGGTTTCCCTTTGGTTGGTGGACACAACCAAGCATTAATTGCTGACTACAATCTCTCCAAATGACTGTGGACCCTGGGACTTGTTGAAAACTGAAATGGACCAGTTTAGCCGATGTGAATACTCACTGGCTCTTCAACAGAGTCCACAAACCAAATGCTCCTGATAAATTAACCACTGTTAAATAGTGAATGTATGGAGAGAAGTTGTTATTAACTAAATTGAAGAGGGTATTGCCAGCCAATAAACAAAATCAGGCTTATTCAGTGAGACTCAACTTTGTTAACTTTTTCTGTCATAATTACTTTCAAATTTTTAATTGTTAATTAAAAGCAAATGATTGTTTCTTATAATCTGTATTATTTACAGTGTTTTGTTGGGAAAGATTTCTTCGAAACTATAACAAAAAATAGAATTCCCACATATTCCATTTTCTTTTTCACAATGTAATTCTCATGTTGGCCATTAGAAGTGCAAGAGAGAATGAGCAGAAGGAGCAGTAGAGAGACTGGTTCAAGTTTTGCAAAAGGAAGACAAAGGTGATTCTTCTTTCCATCTTTTGTCTCTAATTATTTTCAGGAAAGGACCTTTCTGGTTTGATTGGAAGAGTACTCATTAAAAACATTTTTTTTTTAAGACGAGATTTTCATTGTGTTGTAGTGTCCTTCCTGTGCCAAAATTACTTTGTTTAAGAGCAAAATGATGCTGACTCGACTTTACAAGCACACCTCACAACACCACAGTGCCCAGTGTTGTTCTCACACTGTCCCCAAAATTTGAGATGATGTGGAGGACCTCGGGTGTCACTGTTACCTTCATTCGGAACCAGAGTCTATCATGATGCTATGGGGTGAAGAGTTCCTCAAGAATGTTGAACTTCAGTGTGGTGGTTTGAATGAGAATGGCCCCATGGGCTCCTATGTTCGAATGCTCACCTCCACAGTAGGTGGAACTGTGTGGAAGGATTAGGAGGTATGGTATTGCTGGAGGAGGTGAATCACTTGGGTGAGTTTTGAGGTTTCAACAAGCCCCCACCAGTTTCAGCTCCCCACCTTCCCTGCCTCATTCTGTGGATCAGCTGTAAGTTGTCAACTACTGCTCTGGTTCCATGCCTGCCTGCCTGCTGCCATCTTCCCTGCTGTAATGTTCATGGGCGAAATCTCTGAAACAGAAAGCCCCATTAAATGCTTGTAAGTTGCCTTGGTTATAGTATTTTGTCATGACAACTCAAGAGTAAATTTTTTTATTGTTTTTATTGAGCTATATATTTTTCTCTACTTATCTCCCTTCTCCCACTCCCCTTATACCTTCTCCCATGATTCCCACACTCCCAATTTACTCAGGAGATCTTGTCTTTTTCTACTTCCCATGTAGATTAGATCCATATATGTCTCTCATTGGGTTGTTTTTGTTGACTAGGTTCTCTGGGATTGTGAATTGTAGGTTGATTTTTCTTTGCTTCATATCTAAAAGCCACTTATGAGTGAGTACATATTATATTTGTCTTTCTGGGTCTGGATTATCTCACTCAATATGATGTTTTCAAGACCTATCCATTTTCCAGCAAATTTCAAGATGTCACTATTTTTTTTTCGCTGTGTAGTACTCCATTGTGTAAATGTAACACATCTTCTTTATCCATTTTTCAATTGAGGGGCATTTACGTTGCTTCTAGTTTCTGGCTATGACAAATAATGCTACTATGAACATAGTTGAGCACATAGTTGTAGTATTATTGATCATCCTTTGGATATATATACTCAGAAGTGGTATTACTGGGTCTTGGGGAAGGTTGTTTTCTAATTTTCTGAGAAATCTCCATATTGATTTCCAAAGCAGCTGTACCAGTTTGCACTCCCACCAGCAATGGAGGAGTGTCCCCTTTACCCCACATCCTCTCCAGCATAAGTTATCATCAGTGTTTTTGATCTTGGCCATTCTTAAAGGTGTAAGTTGGAATCTTAGAGTTGTTTTGATTTGCATTTCTCTGATGACTAAGGATGGTGAGCATTTCCTTTAAGTGTCCTTTAGCCATTTTATATTCCTCTGTTGAGAGTTCTCTGTTTAGGTCTGTACCCCATTTTTTAAATTGGATTATTTGTTCAACCAATTTCTTGAGTTCTTTGTATGTTTTGGAGATCATCTGTCCAATGATGAAGATTGGTGAAGATCTTTTTCTCATTCTGTAGGCTGCCATTTTGTCTTTTTGACCATGTCTTTTGCTTTACAGAAGCGTCTCAGTTTCAGGTGGTCCCATTTATTAATTGTTTCTCTCAATGTCTGTGCTATATTTAGGAAGTGTACTTCTCAATTTCTCTGCTATAACGTGCTGTGTGGTTGGTTTTATGTTGAGGTCTTTGGTACATTTGGACTTGAGTTTTGTGCATGGTGATAGATATGGATCTAATTTCATTCTTCTATATGTTGATATCCAGTTATGCCAGCACCATTTATTGAATATGTTTTCTTTTTTCCATTTTATATTTTTTGTTTCTTTGTCAAATATCAGATGTTTGTAGGTATATGGATTGATATTGAGGTCTTCGATTCAATTCCATTAGTCTTCCTGTCTGTTTTTATGCCAATATCAGGCTATTTTCAGTACTGTAGCTCTGTAGTAGAGTTTGAAATCAGGGATTGTGATGTCTGCAGAAGTTCTTTTATTTTTATTGTACAGGATTGTTTTGGCTATCCTGGCTTTTTTTGCTATTCCATATGAAGTTGAGTATTGTTCTTTTGAGGTCTGTGAAGAATTTTTCTGGGATTTTTATGGGCATTACATTGAATCAGTAGATTGCTTTAGGTAAGATTGCCTTTTTTCTTTGTTGATCCTACCTATCCAAGAGTATGAAAGATAATCTACTTTCTGGTGTCTTCTTCAATTTCTTTCTTCAAAGAAAAGATTTGAAGTTCTTGCCAAACAGGTCTTCCACTTGTTTGGTTAGTGTTACCCTAAGATATTTTATGCTATTTGTGGCTATTGTGAAGGGTGATGCTTCTTTGATTTCTTTCTCAGCCCATTTATCATCTGTATAAAGGAGGGATATTGATTTTTTTTGAGTTAATCTTATATCCTGCTACATTACTGAAAGTGTTTATGAGTTGTAGAAGTTCCTTGGTAGAATTTTTGTGGTCCCATAGAGGTGGTTGGCTCGGGCCTATTCCCGTGGATGTCACTGGCTCAGGCCTGCTCCAGAGGATTTGCCAGTCTCGGGCCTGCTCCAGTGGAGGTTGCTCGCTCAGGTCCTCTCTCACTCTTACATGGTTTCAGGGATCAGTGACAGGTTATCAGGCTTGGTGGCAAATACTACTGATTCATCTACCTTGCTGGGCCCCTACATAGATTATTTAATTACAACTTAGAAATCTTTAAACTAACCATTAAAAAAAATTCTTTAATTTAGTATTCAATATAGCATGGCACAGAGTATGATTGCCATAACTGACCCTCTGGTATCCCTTCAGTGATTTACTTATGTTTCTCATGACATAAAATGCCAGCTGTTCTCACAAATTTGGATTCTTCTTTTGGTGGGGAGCAGGGCCTTGAACCTCTGATTCATCTACTTCAGCCTGCTTTATGCTGTGTATAACAAGATCTTTACTTGCTGTGTTTTTCAAGTAAGCAGAAAAGAAAAGATTAAATTTGTAAATCTGAATATTTGGTGTCTGAAGATAATTACATTATTTTAACACAGTTGGAAACCAATTGCTTTGATTTTCAATTCTAGATGATCTCTTATGTTTGGATGATATGTGTATTTTGCTTCTCTTTACTTAGGTCTCAGGTTTGCTAATGTATTGGAAGGGAGGTTGTTCTAGAGGCGAATCTGCCCTCTGCTTTAGGAAAACATTGCCACTGTCAGTCTTCTCTGATAATGGAGTCACAGACGAAATTTTGTCTACTTCCCCACAGATCTCTTTTTCATACTGTTATCTTCATTATTATTTTTCTCCAGAAAAAAGAATGTTTTGTGCTTTCCTTCTCTATAAAAACAATTACTGTAAAAACAGGTTGGTAAAAAGCATATGGAGGAGTTTCGCTTAGTGTTAGCACCCCCTCTCCCAGATAAATAATAACCATGAAACAAGATAACCTGATTCTATACTGGGACTATTTGTGGCACCCCTGAGGAGTCAGCTCCTTTTATGAGAAAAAAATTCCTATGGGCATGAGCAAAGAAGAAAACTTTGGGGTGGTTATATAAGTACCTGTATCTGCTACGAACCCAGGATCTTTAAAATTTTAAAGCAGACTCTTCAGAATTACATTTGCAGGTACATCAAAGAAAGCACATCTGGTTCTTGAAATGTTCCATGTGAATTTCTCTATCATCATTCAGGCCTGCACACCGATTTCCTTTCTCTCACTTGCTCAGGGGATGGATAATGTTTTTCCTTCAAAATGCAGTACATTAAAAATGAGAATAATTGCTATGAAAGCCCTTCCTCTGTTTCAGTAGGATTACAAGGTTTCCATCTCCATGGTTTCTATTTCAATTTATCTTTTGAAATCAAATTAAATCTTTTTCTTTCTTTGAAATGCTAGGCTCCATTTGTGGTGATAGTGTCTGACAGTTCTAGGCTTTCACCAAAACCTCTCTGTGAAATGTGTTAGATGATTTCTTTGTTCCTCATATTGTTATTTAAAAATGAAAAACAAAGACAAAATTCCTTTTTCTTTTTACTTGAAAGTCTTACATAACATTTCCTACTAATGAGAATACACTGTCTTGCTTACCCATTTAATTAAGTTTATAAGATCTAAGTCCAAATATGCTTTTGGTTACAGTGCAAAAGAAAAATTCAATTATTACCGATATCAGACTGAAAACTTACAATGAAGATTTGAATGTGAGTGATTCTAATCCATTTCAAGCCTCTGCTCTTAGAATTGGGGAAGACGTTCTTTCTTAGCTAACTGGATCTTGTACATGTTCCCTCTGTGAAACATACATATCCACCTAATCTTCTGAATTAACAATATACTTATCACACACACAAATGCACGTGTGCAAAATTAGTTGTGCTTATGCACGTGCTTTCCTCACTTACATGCTCCTTTTTATTGGATGTTACCTATTGAAAAAAGGGGGTTGTGGAGAAGGTATATAAATCTGACTTTGGAATGCAGTCACAGCTAATTAGCGCATGAATCACTTTGCTCTTATCTAACGCTGAGTGTTTGAAGGTTAGAAATTTTGGCTGAATGAAGCTAGCCAAAATATTTTACCAAATTTTTTCTTTTGGCCTATATATCTCTTCTTAGAGCCGAAATGACATGCGGGAGAACTACTGACAGTTATGACCTGGTTAGCGAGTCTCTTAGTCAAGGGACTTGAAAGCTTTATGAATACACAGATTCCATTTAATCATGGAGCTTTCTGTAAAGTCATTTTGGTCTCTGTATCTTTGAGTTTAAAAAAGTGGGGCACCGGCAACCACTCTTTCAGTTGCTTCAGAAAACACTTTAGATTCTGTAATGAATGCTAAATATATCCTATGAATTCTTTTTTGATCAATGGCTAAGTGCTAATGTGTCTAAGACTTGCTTAGACATCCAGAGATACACAGAAGGCAGTGATTCTACAGTGTACCATAAAATTGCAAATTAAAGTCCAAAAATATTAAATGTGAAAGAATGAAAATAGCGACTCAAATTTTCTTGCCCATGTGAGTTAAATTCTAGACAAGTTGAAGCTCTTTGCACTGTGGTTTCTCATGTGCTGAGTCTTGGCTGATGTGCTTGCCCTGTCTCAGAGCATTAACGTGCTTTGAATGTTGGTATCACAAGTAGCCTTCTTTCTATCTGGTTGTCTGAGCCTCTCAGATCCTCAGAAGAGGACTCATTCTCTCTGCCATCTGTTACTTGTAAAGAAGTCAAATATTCTCCCTTTCTTTGATTATTATTCTTACACACACACACACACACACACACACACACACACACACACACACACACCCACACACCTCAAAGTGGGGGTATACATGAGGAGGGTATGAACCAGGGGAGCTGGAAGGGATGGAGGGAGGAAAGCAGTGTAATTCTAATTCAATCAAAAACATTAAAAAGTAAGACATTATGTTGACTGTTTTAGAAAAAAAGTCAATAGTTGACAAAACTGTCAAGTCACCATGTCACTGGGGCAGTGTTTTAAACAGAATTGCTGAAGTTTTGTGTTAGCTGGGTCTTATCTTTCTGAGAATTGAGTATGCCCAGCTTGTTTTTTCATGGGCCCAAACCATTTCTTTCATGACAGGAGAATTATGCAGAGTTCCTTGTCTCCAGCTCTGGGAGGTAGGTTCTCAGAAAGCTCCTATAAGCTACTGGGCTTGTGACTCTACATTGACACAGTCTAGCTTCTGTGTTCCCACAGTGGTAAGGAAAACCTCATGCTGTATTGATTAAGAGGCAGGCTCTCCACCCAGACACCCAGCCCATCCAAGGCTCAGACTTTCCATTTTCCTGCGGCCGGGAACCAACAAGCAGCCTCCCACTACAGTATGTGTTGGTCACTCCAGTATGGGCATTGATTATTCCAGTGCCCCCGTTAGGTATTCAGTGTGTAACTAGTTGACTTTTGTGTTGCTGGGACAGGAACAACTTGCTGGAAGCCAAACTTGTTTTGTCACTTGGTATTAGGGGGATTTTAGTCCACTTTGGTGGGAGAGGCATGGCAGACTTCATGATGGTGGCAGTGTGTTGCAGAGACTAACATTGCCAGGAGGGTACAGAGAACAGAGGCATGAACTAGGGGCAGGTTTACCTTTCCAAAGCCTGCTCTTGTGACCTAGTTCTATCAGCCAGACTCTAGCTCCTAAGTGCTTCCTACAGTCTTGGGAAATCTCACCCTGAACTAGGCATTCAAAATTTGATACTGTCAGGACATCTCAGATTCAAACCATAACACCCCATAAAGGAATCTGATCGGGCAGAGAAAATAAAAGGGTTTTAATCGCATCAAGTGTCGGGTAGTTTGTGTCAGTTTGAGAACTACAGCTTAGGAACTTGAGCTTGGACTGGTGTGGGATCTCTGTTTAGGGAATTAACTGGCTTCAGCATTTGTCAGATACCGCATGGTTGGTCAAGGGAAAGACCAATTTTGGCATATTCCTTTAAGATATTTAACTTCTACAAGTTTTGTATATATATGTTGAACATATTTCTCCTGAAACCCATGCTGTCCCTTCACGGTACCCCACTGGTCCTA
The DNA here is from genome assembly GCA_004026605.1 of Ondatra zibethicus. NCBI lineage: Eukaryota > Metazoa > Chordata > Mammalia > Rodentia > Cricetidae > Ondatra > Ondatra zibethicus. The sequence goes on along the minus strand of PVIU01001416.1, from coordinate 38,693 downwards.
TTTTGGTCCTCTAGTCTCTGTATAAAACCTAGGAAGGATAAATGAGAGAAAACACATTATATTTGTGTTTCTGGGTTATCTTAATTCACTTAATATCTATTTTCTTGCAAATACCAATAATCCTTCTTTATGGCAGCTAAGAAGGAGAAGGCTTACACAACGACTGGGAGGAGGCGAACTATTCCAGGTTTCTCAGAAAACTGAAAGTACGTTCTGTATGACCTAACCACACATTACTTCCCTGAAGCGCACAGGTTAATTTATCATAGAGATACTTACGTATCAATGTTTATCGAAGTGCTGTTAGCAATAGCAAATTATAAAACAAACCTGGATAGGGTAGATACCTGACAAAGGCAACACAAAAAAGGGAAAGTTTTTTTGGCTCAGTTTTGGGGAACAATTCATCATGGTGGAATGCCACGGAGATAGAGTCTTGAGGCAACCGGCACACTGCATTTGTACTCAGGAAGCAGGGAACGGTCGCTGCTGCTGTTTAGCTCTAATTTCTATTTTTATTTTGTTTTTATAGTTTGTTTGTTTTTTTTTCATTTTGAGATCTCTCACATATTTCCATATATAGGTTGGTTCTCCCCACTTCAGTTAACCTGATCTGTAAAATCCCCAGCAGATATGCCCAGACGTCTCCATGGTGCTTCTGCCAATTTGACAATCAAGATTAAGCACCATACTAGGTATCCAGCAATGAAGCAAGGGACAAGGAAAATGTGCACATTCTTACTTTTGTTTGTTTGTTTGTTTTAAATGAAGACTTTCTTGCTGCTAACTTGAGAAACTTGAGTGGGCATGCCATTGTCATTGACTCTCCATTGTAGAATGTTATTTTAAGAAGCCTTACATATGATTATTTTGTGGAACATTTGTTTAATGAGGCAAAGATGTGTTGCATTCTTGTATGATGCATTTATTTAACTCTGTGAAGCTGTGCTACTTTGTCTGTCCAAAATACCTGATAGTTTAACAAAGAGTTGAACAGCCAATAACAAGGCAGGAGAAAGAATGGGTGGACCTGGCAGGCAGAGAGAATAAATAGGAATAGAAATATGGGAGGAGAAGATCAAGAATCAAGAAAGGAAGGAGAGGAGGACTTCAGGGTTCAGCCACCCAGCTACACAGCCAGCCATGGAGTGAGAAGTAAAGAAAGGTATATAGACTAGAAAAAGATAAAAGCCCAGAGGCAAAAGGCAGAAGGGATAATTTAAGTTAAGGAAAACTGGCAAGAAACAAACCAAACTAAGGCTTGACATTCATAAGAAAGATAAGACTCCATGGATTAATTTGTGAGCTGGGTGGCAGTGCCCCCAGAGTCAAAAGAGCCAAAAACAAAAACAAAAACCCAACAACAGCTCACCCTATAGAAGCCAACAACAGCTCACCCTATAGAAAAACTGTTCATGCACATTTATATCTTCTTAATTTCCATTTTCCAGTTTTCACTGTGGTTCACTGTGTCCTAGCTCTGCCCTGAATATGATGACATCGCAATTCTCTTCTAAACAGGCATCTTTACTCTTGGCTACTTATCTGAGCCACTTCGTCTGTCACAGCTTTGGCTTGGGCAACTTGTGTTCTTTCTAGTACATGTTTCCTCCTGGTTCATCTGGAGAAATCCTATTCTCATAGACCCTGGTTGGGCTATGACCTCTATCATGTGACAGCCTGTGTGTAACCTGTATCATGTTCTTCTGGAAGGATTGCCATTCCTCAGCTTCTGAGGCTCATACTTTTGAATTCTGTTTTCCCCTTTGCCCACCTCTCATTCTGACCTCTAAAATTTACCGGATGTAAGCTAAACACTCTTTATATTATCTATATATCATTTTCTTCTTATAATCCCTTTTGTTTTCTAGCCTAGGAAATTGCTCTTCTTAAAATTTTTGCATTTTGGTTCCTGGGGAACTCCCATACCGAGAAAGATGAAATCAGAGATTGCTAGAAATAAATGTGTGCATCTACTATTATGAGTGGGATAAGCCTATCTGAAAGATAGTCCTCCATCAGACCAAAGTCTAAGTCAGGCTTGCTATGAATCCTTACTGGTTGTCCTTTAGTACCTTTTGTTTGGTTTTCAACCCCTCAGCTTTCTCATGCATGCCCTCAAAGAGAAGGGCTTACATCATCCGTAGGCACATCGAATACTTATTTGGAACCTTTACACTGGTCTTTTCAGTGTCTCCTTTCAAATCTGTTTCTATTTTGTCTAACTTGTTTAGCTCTCATAGATTTGGAGAGGTGTGTGAGCCATTGGCTGCTGACATTTCACTGCTCATATGCCTTTGAGGATCTAGTCACCATTACTATTTGGAAGCAAAGAAATGATCTTCCTTCCTGATAGCCTTTCTCTGCAGAGTTGCTGGTGCAACTTCTTGGCCTTTTACGTTCTTTGGACTGCTGTCAGCATCTCATTCTTCCTTCAGCATCTGTAGACTGTTTTTCCTTTTTTCCCCAAGGAAATGTTACCAAGATGAAATAACCACCCTATCTTTACCCTTCTTTTCTCCATTCTCTCTTGTTCTTCCTTGAATCCATTCATTTTTATTAGTACTGCTTTGAGGTTTGACAGATATGGATCCACAGAGGTAGGGCTCCTAGCTCCAGAAACTATCATTTTAATTGCCTTTTTTTGATCTTTGGACTAACAGTAATTTTTGTCTTTGCTCCTAAATCATGATACATTCTTTCAAGAATCCTTATTCCTTAATATTTATCAATGTACTTTTACTAGGTAAAGTGACAAATTGGATGTCTGATGTAGAAAAACTTAAGCAGATAACAAATTCAGATACAGTATGGACTAAGTGGTGTTCAATAACCCTTAAGAGCCTATGTGTAAGCCAAATTATTTCTGTTGGTCCTAGACTAAGATTAAAATACAAATAGAAATGATACTGCAGGTATATAATGGCATTTACTAAGGCATTATAATAATTGTATTTTTGTTATAATAAAATATACATATTATGAATATAATTTCTAGTTTTGGGGGGGAGGGGACAGGGTCTCATATAGCTGAGGCTGAGCTTGAACTCCTGATGCTCCTGTGTTCTTAGTGCTGGAATTATAAGCATGCTCCACCATGCTTGGTTCATACAGTGTTAGAGAAAGATGGGCCCTGGGTCTTCTTGTATATTATGCAAGTATTCTGCTGGCTGAACTACATCCCCAAACAAACCATTTTCAATCTCATAGGTCACATAGTTCATCGTAACTAATTATGTTGATATCATGAATCCACCTCAACTGTCCATTTCTAGGACATGCTCATCATCCCAAACTGCAGCTTTGTACTCATCAAATCTTATCTCTACCTTGCCCGCCCATGGCTTCTGTGTAATCTGCTTTCTGTCTCTGAATTGGATTGCTCAAGATATCTCACGTAAGTAGGATCATATAATATGTTTCTTTTGTGTTTGGGTTACCTCATATACATATGATCTTCAAAGTTTATTAATATTGTATCATGTGACAGAATATCATTTCTTTTTAAGGTTGACTGATAATTCATTATATGTACATACTATAGTTTGAGTTAATCAATGTGTAGACATTTGGGTTATTTCACACTTATCCATTGTAAATAATGAGTGCTTCTTTAAATTGGTGAACACATACTTGAGTCCTTGCTTTCAATTCACTAGAGGCATTAACTACAACTGGAATTGCTATGCATTCCTTGTATGATTTCCTCAGTGGCTGCATAATTTCATGTTTTTACCTACCTTGTATAAGGGTTCTTATTTCTCAACACCTTTGCCAGTGCTTGTGATCTGGTACATGAAGTGGTATCTTATTAGAGTTTGGATCTGATTGTCCTGATCTGTTCTGTGATATTTTGATCACATCTGATGATAAAGTTTGTTTTGAGTCAGAGGGCAGAGCTAGCCACCAGGTGACCAAAATTAGCCATAGAGGTTTTGAAGGACAGGACAGATAGTAGTGAGGCTGGGGGGAAAGAGAATCTCAGCTTTTTTGGATAGAGGAACAGAAGAGATAGGTGGTTACTGTTGGCTGCTCCACCTGCTTCTCTGATCTTTCAGATTCTTACTCCAATATCTATATCCTATTTTTTTATTCATTAAGAATAATTAGATAAACGCTTCACTGATCATAGTAGTGCCCATCTGTGTATTTTCCTTGGAAAAGAGTCTACTGAAGTACTTTACCCACTTGTTGAGTTTCATTTTGTTGCCATTGAGTTGTAGAATTTTTAAAATAGTCTGAATTTTTATCAGATATATAGTTCATAGTTTCTATCATTTTGCAGTTTGCCTTTCCACAACGTGTCATTTGTTTGTTTAAGAAGAGAGTGAAAATCCTGTTCTTTCAAATTGCAAATATTTGACTGAGATATTGTTTTAACTGCGGGATCTTTGAGGAACCTAGAATACTTAGTTACTATTGACACTTCTTTGAACATTAGTGTTCTTGGCCAGGAGGGAATAAAAATACAGGTGGAGCCCCGTTCAAACTAAATGCAGTATATTTTTTCCTGCAATGAAACCTCAGGCCTTTGCCACACATACTTCTCCTGGAAATCCATTTTATTCTTTCTTAATCCTTTTTAGATACTTAGGCACCAAATATAACTGCTCATTGGAAAGAGTTCATGTCTGGCTTTTGTATACAGTACAATATCTGGATTTGAATTTCTTTGAATTTGTATATTACCTTCCTTAATATGATATATTTAAAATGTTTTAATATAATATACTTTTAAATTAAAATATAATGACAGATGACAGAACTTTGATAGATATTGTGGGACTTTAAAATCTTTATATTTTGACTTTGTCTTTTAAGTTACAAAGCAGGTAAATAGAAAAGAATTAATTCAGAAGATAAACAATAGATGGAGGAAAATAACAAATGCCTTCCCATATTTTTGAGAAAGTTGTTAATTGTGAAAAGTCTTAAAATAATTTGTATTTGATTTAAACTTTTGCTAGTATTGGGTCTTATTTGAAATATGATCCACATGTGGTGTTTCTCCAATATTTACAGTGACCCATATTGCAGCATCCAATTTAGTTCTATTTGATTTTCCCTTTAATAATCCTTTGTAACTTTCAAACTGTGTTGTGGTGAAGTTAGAGAAACTATATGTGATAGTGTATCCTGTCACTTCCCACTGTGTCCATTCACCTTCCAATACAAGTCAGTATGATAAAGGCCTCAATGAAAAGCTTGAGAGAGCTCAGTGTAGTGCCTCAGCATTTTATCCTTTTGACCTATTTTATTATTTCATTCAGATTTTTACCTTAATATTAGAATGCGAAAGTTGCGTATTTCTCCCTCGATGCCCCTGCTTAATCCCTCCTGTTCCCTTCCCCAGTCCACCACTCTCCTCTCCTTGTGAAGTCTATTTTGTTTCTGTGGTAGAGAAAAACAATAAAAAACAACAATAAGAAAGAAAGTTGACTATTTCCCCACCTTACATTCAATGCCCCATTTTCAAGTCTGTATTTCCCATTTCTCTTTTCAGTGCAGTGATTTTTTTTGGGGGGATTAACTTTCTGTCGTCTCAACCTCAGATTCTCTCATGGTTGGGAAGGTTTAGTTTGCAAGTATTATAAGAAAATGGAGTTAGCTTAGAAGTTAACCCCTAGTTGATTTAGATATTCAGTTAGATGCATCTTGACGGACTGATTTAGGAGGGAGTCCTTTAAATTCAGTGCCCTACATTCTGCAGTTCCCTGAAGAACATGCAGCAAGATGTGTTATTGCTGAGAAGTGTGACAATAACAAATGTCTGTCTCCTATAGTTGGCACACCCCTCATCTTTTTAATTTTACTTTTATTATAGTCCAACAAAAATGGAGAGGTAGGTTTTTCTCTTTTTTTTGTATGATAAAAAGTTAACGTTGCTGTAATGTTCTGTTTTGAGATTAAGTACAGCTGAATCTTCCTTGTAAAACTTGGTGTAGCCTACTTACAACTACTGTGAATATTATAATGTAGTATTTTTAAAACAAATTTCCCAAATAATGTTTTAATTTCTAGGGTGAATAAAATATGATTTCTGTTTACATTGATCAAGAATCATGTCCTGCCCTTTCAATACATGCTTCAGATTTTGTTATATTTAATAACAGAATTTAGTTTTGGTTCTGTTTTCTTCTTTAATATGCAAGCTTTTTGTCAACATACCTAGTTTCACAATGCTGCTGTAATGAACGAGAGGTATCTCAAGCATATTTTGATGGGTCATACCATATTTACATTGTATTCTGTGCTAAAAGTTGATTTCCCATTGGGCAGAAAGATGGTATTCATTGTTTGTCACCAGGAAAACTGTTTGTAGAGTCACTCAGATGTTTGCTCATTTTTTTCTGTGTCCACTTAGTAAATACAGGATGTCAATAGTGTCACACATTTTTCTAGGCACCTGGAATTTGGCAGTGATAGCAGAATTTTCCTACTTGTGCAGAGCCTATATTATAGTGCGGTGGTTCTCTGGTGTTGGTACATTTTAGGGACTCCTGGACATTTTTTGAAACTCCCCAGGCTTAGGTTTTGGCAGATGCAAATTAACTCATAATCTCCAGGTGTGGACACAGCAATCAGAATTATTTTGTGAAATGTCCAAGATGACTCCAAAATATCTATGTCTGAGAACCATTAATCCATAGCCAAAGTTATCTTCTAACATGCATGCGAGTGACCAATGGGAGGGTCTGTTAAAATTTATAATGTGTTTTGATTCAGTAATCTGAAAACTTGCATTTCATCCACTTTCCTGCTGTTGCTGACTTATGAACTGAACTTTGAGAATGATGGATATGGAGGCTTGATACTCAATGGGCAGTAGCAGGCCATTTGGATGGGCTTCACATAGGAACTTGTTAGAAATGTACAATCTAGAGCAAGGCATGGTAGAACACACTGTAATCCTAACAGTAAAGAAGCAAAGGCAAAGTGGATCTCTGTAAGTCTGAGGCCAGCCTTGTCTACATACTGGGCTCTATAGCAGCCAGGACTACACAGTGAGGCTCTGTCAACAAACAAACAAACAACAGAAAAAAAAATGTGAAAGAAAAGAAGAAGAACAGGAAACAGAGTTTCATGTTGGCTGATATCAGACTCAATGGAATCAGAATCTGTTGTTTAACAGAGTCCCTATGTTACCCAATGAAAATTTATTCGTAAACACTTATTATATTTCAGTGGACCGAAAGGACAAGAAATTGTGCAGTGAACTACAGGCTGATTCCTGTCATATGTGCCTGTTAACTAACTGATGTCACAAACACTTTGGAGACAAAACACTGTAGAAATGACAATCTTTTTTTTTTCTTTTATTCAAAGAGTCTCATGCCATAGCTCAGGTTGATCTTGAACTTATGGAGATTCTCCTGCCTTAGCCTTCTAATTGCTGAGTTTATAGGTTCAAGCCATCAATCATGTCCAGCTCTTATGCCTTTTTCTATCACAGAAGATCTAGTAATTATCGGTGATAGGCAAGAATTTTCATTATACCTTACTAAAAATAATGAAGTCATTTCTCCCCTTCTTAGGTTAGAACACTTATAATTTCTTCCTCTTTCACTTTTAAATGTGTGTAAAACACTTCACAGGTGCAATAAGCCTTTAGCAAGCCTGATGAACAAGGATTTTCTCAAGGAGTAGGGAAGTAGCTTTTTGAAATGGAATCAAATACTATCTGCATCTCCTCCTGTTCTGTGTGTATTGTGTAGGGAGATAGCTTTGCTGGATCTTCCCCCAAGTTTCAAAACTACTCTTGGAATAAAGGTGTTAGAAGTTTATTTTTTCTTTTGAATAAATCCAATCAGCTAACATAAGTAGTTACTCCAGCAACCTAAAGAAATTAGAATGACATGTATATGACAAATGGTGCTGTCAAGTCTTCTTTCCTGAGATTTAGTCCTTGCTTACCTTGACATCATTATCACAGTGGGTTTGGGTCCCTGGTTTGGCTCCATAAAAAGATGAGGTTTCTTTGTCTGCAGTCTCTTATCAGATTGCCTGTGGTGCCCTCATTCAATAATCATGCAACCATAAATTGTATGCTTTCTCATTTACCTTTGTGGAGCAGTTTTCTGAGTGGGGAATAAAATTTGCTTTTAGTTGTAGATGCTGACCAAGATCTAATGAGAATTTTCACTGAGTTTCTATACTGTTCTTCTTTCTGTCAGTAGTCTTAGCTCACATTCTGTATAGATGACATCTTTTGAAGAAATGGAATCAGAGGGAATTATAAATAAAATATTATATACTAATAAATATATATTGTTAGTCTTATTAAAACAAAACAGTCTAATTCCATTTATCTTTTTCCCACAAACACTTGATAGTCCCTCTATAATGGAGTTTTTCTTTTAGATTTAATTTATTTATTATGTATATGGTGTTCTGCCTGCATGCATCCCTTGCAGGCCAGAAGAGGGCACCAAATCTCATTACAGATGGTTGTGAGCCACCATGTGGTTACTGGGAATTGAACTCAGGACCTCTGGAAGAGCAGTCAGTGCTCTTAACCTCTGAGTCATCTGTCCAGCCCCCTATAATGGCGTTTTCCATTCACATATAAAAGTAGAGAGAAAGAGAATATAGACTAGATTTCCATACTCATTTTATTTTTACTTTTGAGACAGGGTCTCACCACACAGGTTTGACAGGCCTGGAACTCACTATGTAGATCTGTGTGGCCTTGAACTCAGAGATCCACTTCCTCTGCCTCCTTAGTACTGGGATTTAAAGGTGTGCACCATCCTAGCCTGCATACTCATACTGAATTGTTTCAAAGCAAAATCTAGGTATTATATTTAACCTAGAAATATTACAATTTTTGTCATTAACATACTACTTAAAAACATAAACGCAACTATTAACAAGACCCCCAAAGTGGAAAAAGCACAATGTCCATGAATGGATGAGTAGGTACATTTATTGTGATAGAAACATGACTTAGTTAGCGTTTCTGTGTTGTGAAGAGACACCATGACCATAGCAACTCTTTTATAAAACATTTAATTGTGGTGGCTTACATTTTCAGAGGTTTAATCCAGTATCATCATGGTATGACATCGTGGTATACAGGCAGGCATGGAGCTAGAGAAGGAGCTGAGAGCCCTACATCTTGGCCCACAGGTAATAGAAAGTGGTCTGAGACCATGGGTATGACTTGAGCATGTATGAGACCTCAAAGTTCACCTTCATAGTGACACATTTCCTCTAGCAAAGCCACACCTCCTAATAATGTCACTCCCTATGAGCTTATAAGGCCAATTACATTCAAACTACCACAATACATGTAATGGAACATTGTTTCACCGTGAAATGAAGTACTGGTATGTGGCCATAATTTGGATAAACTCCCAAAGCACTGTATTAAGTAAAATAAGCTTGACAGAAATGCTGCTTTATTATGACATTTGTCTCAATTTATGTGTAGCATCAAAATATATAAGTGCACAGAGGCAGAAATCAGATTGATGGTTTCCACGAGGAAATCTGCTGAACTTCTAAGAGCAGTAGGAAGGTGCTGGAACTGTTTTTGGAAATAAGTAAAAGTTATACATATTGAGTAGATGACTTTCTTTCCTTCAGGATAATCCCTAGGACACTAACAAATGAAGAGAGGAATGCTGACAGAGATTACAAATTGTTAAGGCTATAAAAAGAACACTGCTCTAAGAGAGAAAACATTGGGAAGTTCTTTAGTGTTGTAGGGGGGCCACTTGTTTTTTTCCCAGCTGCTCAGCAGCTTAGACCCAAAATAATCACACAGAAACTATAGTATTTAAAACACTGCTTGGCCCATTAGCTCTAGCTACTTATTTGCTAACTCTTACATCTTAATTTAATCCATCTCCATTAATCTGTGCATCACCATGAGGTCATGGCCTACCAGCAAAGTTTCAGCATGCCTGTCTCTAGTGGTGGCTCTATGGCTTCTCTCTAACTCTACCTCCTTTCTCCCAGCATTCAGTTTAGTTTTCCCCACCTACCTAAGTTCTACCCAAGGCATTTTCTTTATTCACCAATGAGATTCCCCTCTATATGCTGTGAATACCATTGGTGTAAAAAGAAACTGTCTTGGGCCTTTGCAGGGACTAGAGGTAGGTGGGGAAAAACTAAACTGAATGCTGGGAGAAAGGAAGGTGGAGTCAGAGAGAAGCCATGTAGCCCCTGCTGGAGACAGATGCTGGGAACTTTACTCGGTAAGCCACAGTCACATGGCGACACACAAATTACTAGAAATGGGTTAAATTAAGATGTAAGAGTTAGCCAATAAGAAGCTAGAGCTAATGGGCCAAGCAGTGATTTAAATAATATAGTTTCTATGTGATTATTTCTGGCTGAGCAGCCGGAAACCAACAATCAGCCTCATTCAACAGCACATCACTTTAGATATCCAGGTTCTATGATGTGGGTCTAGAGTGTTCCCAAAAGGTTCATGTGTTAAAAGTTTGACTGCCAGAATGATGTCAGTGTGATGTGGCAGCAATTTTAAGGGACTAAGTGAAGTGTGTTACATAACTGGGGTAATGCCCCTTGAAGTGGATTGTACGACCTTGAATCCAGCCATCCCCTTTCCTCTTTCATTTTTTAGAAACAAGGGGAGAGATTTTATTGAATCTTTTATGTACTTTTCCATGATATCTGGCTTTACCAGTGGACCAAAGCAATAGGATCAATTAATTGACTGTTGGTCATTTAAACCTGGGAGCTAAGACAAACATCTTCTCTTATAAGTCAATTTACCTCATGTATTTGTTATGGGTGATGGAGAGCTCACTAACGCACAGGTCAAGGAAAGAACTTTATGAGACCATAATATTTAAACTAAGAAGTATGAGAGTGAGGTGTCTAGAACACTCAGGAGTGTTGAGAAAGAAGATCTTAGTGCAGGTGTGGGTAACTGCTGGGACCATGCAGATGTACCTCAGTTTGAGTGTCTGTCTGTGACTGCCTTGCTGTGCACCTGGACAATAAAACTCCACAGTTCAGTTCATGAATGAATCATGAGTGATCTCAATGTTTTTCTCCAAGTTATAGTGTTACGAGGATATTTATGTAGATGGGGTCATAACAAGTGCACTTTTATTTTACTGAACTTTTCTATTTTCCCACTCATCTTTACTTGGATGAGACAGAGCTGTAAAAAATGTTAATAGTACCAGGGTAGAATATAGTAATAAAAATGTCTTAAGGGAAGGAATGGAAGAAGCTGAAGAATAGAATGTGTCAGGGGAGGTAGGGTCAGGAAAGCAAAAAGAGGGGGAAGGAAAGTCATCTTGTCTATTGTGTGAGGAATTGAAATGCATTGGATGCCAATTCTGACCCCTGTGGATGTGTGCTCATCAACAACAAACTGTTTGCCACTGAAAGGAAGCTTTAGCTATGTACTGGGGATCATATAATACTTCTTCTTTAGGGATCATGTGAGACTTGAATCCTAACCTCTAATTGTATGCCTGGTGCAAAGCAAACCCAAAAGAAGATTTTGGTTTGAAAAAGAAGCAAAAACAAAAGTATACTACACATTGCTTCAGCTTTCTAGACATGCTCAATTTCATATTTTGTTCTCATGCTTTTATTCCTTGGGTTCATATTTTTCTTTACCAGGATGTTAAAAAATACTTTCATAAGGAATAGAGATTTTTTTTTGAGGTAAGGTTGCATGTAGCCTATGCTGGCCATTTGTGCTCAATGAGCAGATGAAGATGACCTTGAACATCTATCTGACCTCCCTGGTCTAATTCTCAAGTGTTTGAATTACAAGCTTATAATACGGTTTGTGTTGTGCTGTGATCAAACTTACAGCATGCTAGGCAAGCACTCTATCATCTGATCTACATCCCCAGTCCATCATAAAATTATTAATTTTTTTGAGTAGTCTGGGTTTTCTCTTCAATCCTTTAAAATATTTTAATACTATCAGAAGATTCATTGTTGCCAGACTTTACACTGCTGACTATAGTCAGTACATTCAAACAGCAAATGGTAATTGAAGCAAACAATTATTTGAAGCATCTAGTTGCTTGACTCAATTGATTTGCTTTCATGCTATTGTCTGTGGACAACGTGGCTTACTCTGAAGTTCTAGTACCAAGTATAAGAAATTTACTGTTTATTACAAAAAAACATGATACTACAGGACACAGAGGGCATGGAGATAAAGTAGATAAAACATTAACTTAATTTTCTAGCTCCTTGTCACCATAGTTAGCATTTAGCATCTTATTTTTACTCAGTGAATTGTATTAACTTATTATATTTTATAGATTTTTCTTGTGTATGCAGAAATAACTTTATTAAGGCAAAGTAAGTTGCCTGTGAGTAATTAATTATAGTAATGAAATCTGATTTTGTTATTTGTTTACTCCAAAACTTTGTACTTTTTTTTACTATATATATTCACATTTAACAACTTAGGAGCAACAAAACTGAAGGAATAAAACTATAAACTCCAAATGACTGAAAACATGCAATGTTCATCTTTCTGGGTCTGGGTTTGTCTACTCAGAATGATTACTTCCAGATCCATCCATTTACTTGTTAATTTTTCATTATTATTAATATCTGAATGATATTCCATTGCATAAATAATGTTACGCTTACATTATCAGTTCATCAGATGATGAATATCTAGGATATTTCTACTTACTGGCAATAGTGAATAGAGCAGCAATGAACATGGATGAACAGGTGTCTTCATAGTAAGATATAGAGTCTTTTGGGTATGTACCCAAAAGTGGTATAGTTGGATTATGTAGTATGCTTTTTCTGCTTTTTTTGAGGAACTGCCACACTGACTGCACTAGTTCGCACTTTTACGGGGCATTAATGTGTTCTTTCTCCCACATAAAAGCCAGCATTCATTGTCCTTTTTTTCCCTTTTTGATCTTAGCCTTTTGACTGGAATAAAACATAGTCTAAATGTATTGTATTTGCATTTCTTTGATATGTAAGGATATTGAAATGAGTTATTTTAAACATCTCTTAGTCATTTGTGTTTCACCTTTGAAAACTCTTGGTTAAGTTTCATGCTTCATTAAAAAATTTTATTTGTTTGATTTCTTGATATTTGTTTATTTACTTTTTTTGAGTTAGTTGTATAGTCTAGATACTAACCCTCTATCAGACGTATAGCTGGTAAAGATTTTTCCCCACTTCGTAGAGTGATTCTTTACTGAAATAATGGTGTCCTTTGCTGTACAGAGGAGTTTCAGTTTCATGAGGTTCAGTTTGCTGATTGTCTCAATGGCTATGCTATCAAATTTCTGTTCAGAAAGTCCCTTCCTATGCCAATATTCCAAATTGTTACCTCTATTAGATTCATGGTATAAAGTCTTATGTTGAGGTTCTCTTATTTTTTTTATTCATTTTATATCCCAACCACACCTCTCCCCTCATTTCTCTACCTCACCCCCAGCCCACACCTCCCATCCACTCCTCCCAAAGGGTAAGGCCTTCCATGGGTGTAGTAGGAGGCTGCTTGTTTGTTCCCAGCTGCCCAGACTAGAAATAATCACACAGAAACTGTGTTAATGAAATCACTGCTTGGCCTATCGTTTAAGCGTATTGCTAGCTAGCTCTTATATCTTTCATTAACCCATTTCTATTATTTTACATTTTATCATGAGGTTTGTGGCCGACCAGCAAGGTTCCAGCTGGTAGCTCGCATCTTTCCCCTCTGGCAGCCCCATGGCATCTTACTGACTCAGCCTTCTTTCTCCCAGAATCCAGTTTAGTTTCCCTGTTTAGCTCTACTCTGCCCTATCACAGGCCAAGGCAGTTTCTTTATTCATTAACCAATAAAAGCAACACATAAACAGAAGGACCTCCCATACTACATGGGGAGTTAACAAAGCCTGGCACATAGGGAATGGGTTTTAAAAAGCTAGCTCATGCACCAGGGATAGATCCTGGTCCCACTGCCAGGGACCCCTCAATTAGCCCAGGCTACACAACTGTCTCCTGCATGCAGAAGGCCTAATTTGGTCCCATGCAGGGTCCACAGCTGTCTAGAGTTTGTGAGTTCCTCTGAGCTTGGGTCAGCTGACTCTGTAGATTTCTCCGGCATAACGTTGACCCCCCCCATCCCACCCACTTGCTCATATAATCCATCCTTCCTCTCTTCATCTGGAATCCTGGAGCTTAGTCTGATGCTTGGTTGTGAATCTCTTCATCTGGTTCCATCAGCTACTGGATGGAGGCTCTATGATGACAGGGTATTCACCAGTCTGAATACAGGAGGAAGACTAGTTCAGGCACCCTTTCCAATTTGCTATGAGTCTTAGCTGGGGTTATCCTTGTGGATTGCTGGAAAGTTTCCTAGAACTTTAAGTCTTTGATGAAAGAAATTGGAGAAGATATCAGAAAATGGAAAGATCTCCCATGCTTTTGGATAGGTAGGATCAACATAATCAAAAGGGCAATCTTACCAAAAGCAATCTACAGATTCAATGCAATTCCTATCAAAATCCCAACACAATTTTTAACAGAACTCCAAAGAACAATACTAAACTTCATGTGGAAAAACAGAAAACCCAGAATAGCTAAAACAATCCTATAACAATAAAGGAACTTCTGGAGGCATCACCATCCTTGGCTCCAAGCTCTATTATAGAGCTATAGTAATAAAAACAGCACAGTATTGACAAAAAGCAGACACATCAACCAATGGAATTGAACTGAAGACCCTGACATTAATCCATACACATATGAACACCTGATTTTTGACAAAGACGCTAAAATTGAACAATAGAAAAAAGAAAGCATCTTCAACAAATGGCGCTGGCATAACTGGAGATCAACATGTAGAAGACTGCAAATAGATCCATATCTGTCACACAAAACTCAAGTCCAAGTGCATCAAAGTCCTCAACATAAATCCAGTTTCACTGAACCTGATAAAAGAGAAAGTAGGCACATTGGCACATTTAGGAGACCACTTCCTAAATGCTGAGTTTCTTGATGCACTTAATGTTTTACACAAGGTAAGAGATAAGGCACAAGTTTCATGTTTAGCCAACATCTCTTGTTGAAGATGCTGTTTATTTGCTAATGTGTTTAGTCAGTCTTTTACAAAAATCAGGTGGCTAAAGGTGTATGGACTTATGTGTGAGTCTTCAACTCTGTTCCACTGATCAATGAGTCAGATTTGTTTTGGGTCTTTTGAGTTTCCATGTGGAACTTAAGATTGTTTTTTAGTTTCTGAGAAGAATTGTATTGGAATTTTGAAGGGGATTGTATTGAAACTATAGATTTCTTTTGGTAGAAGGTCCATTTCCCCAATATTAATCCTATCAATTCACAAACTTGAGAGGTATTTCTTTCTTCTTCTATTATATTTTTAATATCTTAAAGCTTTTCTTGTACAAGTCATTCTTGTCTTTGGTTATACTTATTAAATGTTTGTGGTTATTGTATGTTTGTAATTTATAGGTAGAGAGGCTACTGATATTTTTGCATTATTTTGTTCCCTGCCACTTTGCAGAATGTGCTTATCAGTTGTAGAAGTTTTCTGGTGGAGTCTTCAATATTGAATATACTGTAAACCCCGTAAATTTTGTATATATGTAATTTTTTGTTCTGAAATTTACTGCCTTTAGAGACTTAGGTGAGCTTGCTTAATCTTGATAAGCTTTAATTCCCTTATCATCTTGTTTTGAATATTAAATTTTGATATAGTTAAATCACCATCAAAACTAAAATACTGTATAAATATAAGTACATGCCACTGAATGTAAGATTTTCACTTAGTATTTGTAAGTGATACTTTATTTATTTATTTACTTACTTATTTTTGACATAGCATCTGGCTATCTATCTTTGGCTGGCCTAGTGCTACTGTGTAATCCAGGCTATCCTTTAATTCATGACAGTCCTCTTGCCTTAACCTCTCGAGTTAGTTTTGTGCCTTCACGCCTGGTGAAGTTTTAAGTTTTGCAAATTTCTATGATTTTTGTTTTTTAACAATCATGTATTTAAGAAATGGTTCATATGGTAGATAAGGAACAAAATAAATACATTCTTATGGGGTAGTTTTCCCATGAAAGAGTTTTCAGTGTGCAGCTGACATTGTGAAAAATATCACCCTATTGTTTTTCTGAATTCATGTAAGTAGAAATCATGCTGTAACCTTCCCAATGTCTGTGCATTAGTCTTGGAAATACCTTTAGAAATGACTCTTCCCTTGATTCTAGAAGTCATCCATAATTTGGTTCTTCAGGATGCCAAGTACTTTTTAAAAGATTTTTTCTTGTTAGGTCTTCAAATACTTATAATAAAGTTTTATTCCTTTCTTTTATTTGCCTGCTTTAGTTTAAGGAAACAACTGAGCATACTTTTGAATGGCCTGATTAGTGAAAATCACAATATTTGGATTTGATTTACCAAAAAGAATGCAATTAGCACTAGCTTAAATTTTGTCTTTGGCCATATGAACATTCTTATGACTAAGTATGAGTTCCCAATAGTTTGAAATATTGAGAATAATGCTTCTTTTCTAATCCCATGAACATACTTGAAGTGTTAGTCTAAAATGATCACTATGTATTTTCCATTGGGCACACAGCTTAGCCTTCTTGAAGAGTGAGGTTTCACATATGCTCAGATATTTACTACCTGTGGCAGGCTGCATTTATGATTAATAGGTAAGTATCATTTAAAAAAAAAGTATGGCTGAAGGCAGAAAATAAAGTGTTGGTTGGTTCATTAAGCAATTCAATCCCAAACCATAAAAAGTCAACTTTAATCTTGCCTGAAGCCTGGCAAATCTTGCCATAAACACTTTTCATAAACCTTCTACTTAAACCTTGCCTTGCAGTTCTATTAATCTAGCAATAATTCAAAGTGACACTCCCATGTGGCAATGTAAATTTATAAGATGGATCTCACAAAATTTAAACCATGGCAAAGCCATGGATAATTGCAGAAAAATGCAGGCTTCAGTTAGGTGTGTCCTTCTGAATTGCTTCTGCTTTGGTTGATAGATGGATGGACCATCACACACTCAATGTGTTCATAAGCATGAAAACAATTCAGGTAGTCATTGATCTAAAGTCCTTGAATTTGGAGATAGCTTTTGTGAATCTTAGAGTAGTTTACCAAAGACCTGCATTTGTTTGCCTTATTATTCCTCTTCTGTGATGTGCTGTCGTGTAGAATTTTTAGCATCAGAACATGATAGTTTTGCTAATATGTTCTAGGTATATGTAGAGGCTTTGTACAAAAGGCAGGCTTTCAGAAACTCAAATAAAGTCCCAGATGGTACCTTATAGTTTCTCATTACTTATTAGTCTAGAGGTTAGAACTGTCAAACTTGGTATAACAGCCTTAACCTTAGACATGCCGTGATACTGTAGTCATGTTATTTGGAACTGAAGACAGCATTTCTGCTTTATCTAGGGTAGAGACGAAATTTATAAGAAGAAGTTTAGAAGAAGCAGCCCTGAGCAGGCAAATGGTTTGTTCTTGTCTGCCTGCTGTAGCAATCTGCTCTCACATAAAAGTAAGGCTCTCACATAAAAGTCAGGCCTGAGGGAAGGTTCAAATGCCTCCTACTGACCCCACTGGTCATTTATGCTTAAATAAGACAGGTGTTGGGGAACTACCTAAAGCTATGGGATATTTTTTCCTCCCGGCATGTACCTTATGTCTTTGGATTGACCAGAGAAAAAAGGTCCACTTTGATGCCATATGGGACGAAAACCAAAGTTGAGCCACACACTGCTTGAGCACACTGCAGCTATAACTCAGCAAGATGTGTATGCAATTATTTGTGGAGGATTTTTCTTCCCTGATAGATTTTCAGTTCCTGTCTAGTACTTAGCATGATGCTTGGCCTATCTGGAAGCTTATTTAGCATTTGTTGGATGATTTAAACACTAAGGTCGTTGCTAGAAAAAAGGAACTTTGAATGTTACTGCTCCAGTAGCAGAAATGAAAATAACACTGGAGTCTTCTGCATTTACTTTTTGACGAGTGCCAGATAAGGGGGAAGTGCATTTGTGCCCAGGGAACACTGCAGGGTGTTGGTGGATTCAATTAACAGGAAATCACGGAAATACACTTAACAATAGAAAGTTTAAATACACTTTAGCTTACGTGGATGTTTAAGACACTCATATTAGTGCCATGACATTGATTACATGGCATGCAAATCAACCACACTCCAGGACAGGTCTCGTGTTTTGTAAGCTTTTTGTTTTTGTTAATTTATTTTGATATTTGTTGTCTGATTTGATTTTTGTGGGTTTGTGGTTTTTTTTTTTTTTTTTTGAGAGAGCAGGAAAGATCATGAAGTCAGGTGGTGGGGAGGTGGAAAGGTCCAGGGAGGAGCTGAGGAAGGAACTAGAATATGATCAAAATATATTGTATGAAACATTTAAACGATAATAAAAATAGATCAAGAAAAATAAAATAGAGAAAAAAGAAAAAGTGGTTGGGGTTAACTCAGTGGTTAACGTGATTGCCTCACCAGGGTGAGGACCAGAGTTGACATACCCAGAAAAACTACATAATGCCAGGTAGTAAATTACATAAATTACCCCCCCCCCCCACACACACCTGTACTCAGAGGCAAAGAAAGCAGAGGCATGGGATCTCTAGAGAAAACTGACTAGCCAGACTACCCATATCCTCAAGCTCTGGGTTCAGCTGAGGGGCCCTACTTCAACAAAGTCAGCGGGGAGTGACTGAGGGAGACTCAGTATCATTCTTGGGTTTCTACACATCCATGCAACTACATACATCTGAGCATGTGGACACACATACACATGAAAAAGAAGGAAAAATGACAAGAAAAGGCTTGAATTCCCAAGTCTTCCAAATGTAGGAAACCAGTGATAATACGAACACCACAGTCAGTAGTTACTTGGCTTCTGTCACACGTCTAGCCTCTGATCTCAATCAAGTCAGAGTGTAACTGGAGAACAAGTTGAAGTTACTTTCATTCTATAGAGGTAGAAAAGGTGTTGACAATGAGCATGGGCAAATGTGGGTAGGAAGGTGAGGGCTTGTGCTGATGCTTCAGCATCCAGGGAATCCCCTCCCAGAAAAGCAGGGAGCACTGATCCCAGCACAGTTGCAGCAGCCGCCTGAAGGGGGTTCTCTGGATATTTAAACTACAATAGAAATCTGCTCCCAGGGGTGCCGAAATGGATCTAAACCAGACGCATTTGGCTCCATCTCCTATTTCAGCAGTTCAGTAATAATGGACACCTACATTGAATCTGAGCACTTTTTGTTGTTTTTGCTTTGGGTGCACTTATGGCTAAGGCTTTATGGGGCACAACTGGCTTCACTCATGTGTCAACCACAATCACTTTATCTGAACAAAGAAAACACGTTGCAATAACTATTGACTAGCCTATTTTTGTTGAACTATGTGTTCTGGTGCCATTGAAAAGCAATTTTATAGTAAGTCAAGTACACAGCACTCCTAAAACAAATAGGTGGTTGCACTTTTCCTTCTACCATCATCGCGGCACGGAATGATCTTTCTTCTTTTAATATTTCAGGTAGTACGAACATTTCTCTTATTTACAGTTATGCAACATATGTTAAGCTCTTCGGATTGTTACTGAGGTACTATAGAATTAGCACGCACCAGAGCTAGAACTACAACCATCATTGTTATCCTAATTAATTTCACTATCCCAATGGAGATGTCTTTTAACGATTTTATTCAAACAAGAGGGCAATTGTAATTCATAATAACACTCATGTTGTAGTGAACACCATGGCTGCAGCTATTTACAGGATCCAGTTAGTCAAATGCTGTTTGATTATGAGCTTTAGAGAGTTTGGATATTCTTTTGTTTGTACTTGGGTCAGTCTACAATCTACACTTATCCTCTTTACGCTGTTGATGGGAAGGAATTGGAGGAGTAAGGAGGTTTATCCTAAGGCTGCATAATTGGTTTTCTCTTTCTTTAGTATTACTACTGCTAATTAGGAGAGCATAAAAGGTAAGTAGTTGAACTATTTTATAGAATTTCTGGAATGAATGTGGGAAAAGTAGAAGGAACCTGATGCTGGAAATAAGGTAGACCTTTGATAGTCCCTTTCCCATTGTTTTTGCATAAAAACTCCAGAGTTTTGCAAACCTAAAATTTTCCAACTGCTGTTCCAAATGATGCTGGTTTAGAAAATAACAATAGTTAACACAAAAAAATCTTGAACTTGGTTTGATGTCAAAATTTACTATAGACAAACCATTTCAATTATTTAAAAAAAATACAAGCACCTTAGAATAAGCTCTCTTTAGTTCATACATAATTGCTGATTAAATGCTGTTATATCCCAAGAGTTCCACCTGTTACCCCTCCCAAAAGCAGCAGAATACTGAGTGCTGAATTTTACAAAATTTTGTGTGCACTTTTAGATCCACACAAACCAAGCTTACTCTATTTCATGTGCAATCTTAAGGGTTTTAACAAGTGAGTTTTAACAATTGACCCCTACAGCCAGATCCAGAAAAGGTTCACTTCGCCAACTCATTCCTCTTCTTGCCCTCCCTTAGCACTGGCATCCTCAACTCTGACAGCACTGTCACAGAGGCTGGCTAGCCCAGGATGTGATAAGTGGAGTCCTATAGTGTTTTGGGTTAGGTTGCCTTCACAGCCTTTATTAGATTCATCTGTGCTGTTGTGTATGTTAGAACTTTGTGGCTCGGCTTCACTGCTGATGTGCCATCCTGCCTTCCATTTAACACCTAAGGTACATTTGGGTTTTACCCTTTTGTGTGATCATAAATGACTATAAATGCTTGCATACAAGGTTTGGAGTGAGTGAGGCTTTTATTTTATTTTATTTTATTTTTTTGGTTAAACACCTAGAAGAAGTGGGATGACTGTATTATACAGTAGTATAATTTTCACTGTGTTGGAGATTTGCAGACTTTCTCTTGATGCCAACTTACCTTTTGTCAGCCTTGCTGCTGAGGTGTGAACACGATAGCATCTCTGTATTCTCAGCAACAGAATGCTGTTGAAATTGCCTCAGATTCCCTTTACTTTCGAGTAGGTGATTGGTTTCTTCCCTTTTAAATTGAATCCTCTAATGAATTGTGTGGCAACTCTTCCCATTTGACTCATTTGTTATCTGTAGGCCTTCTTTGATTGAAGTAGTTGTTCAAATATTTTGCCTAGCTCTCTCAGTTTTATTTATTATTGAGTTTAGAGGGTTCTTCTATTTTTGGATAAGACGTTTGTCAGATATTTGATTCACACATGTGTTCCCCACTCTCCTTGCTTATCTCTTCATTCTCTACGCAGGGTCTTCACAGAGTAAAAGTTTTCATTTTGATGTTGAACTTAACACTTGTTTTCCTATACGAATAATAGCTTTAATGTCATATTTAGGAACTTTCCGTAACCCATCATCACAAAGAATTTCTTGTATGTTTTCTTCTCAAAGCATCAACATAGTTAGAGTTTAAATTCTGACATATGTTACATTTTAGGATATGTTTTGCATATGAATTGAAAGCCTCTTTAGTTTATGGAAGTCTGTTTTATTCCCTTCAGATCATGTTTTTAAAAGCACAGTAATTTTCATTTGAATTGTCTCTGTGCTCTCATTAGAATGCTATTGTCTTCATGTGTTGATTTTCTAGATGGCTTTGTTACACTGAAGAAACAATATGCCTACCTTTCTACTAACACCACACCATTTAGATCACTGTCACTCTATAGTTAGTTTTTAAATTAATTTCTGCATGGTGCCTAGATTTGTTCTGCAAAGTTGTTTTGGCCATTCTAGTTCTTTGCATTTCCATACACATTCTTGGATTACTTTATCAATACTTGACAATTACTTGATGTCTTGATAGTCAAAGCTATAAACCAATTTGGTAAATACTGAATCTCGAAAACTATCAAGTCTTCTAATTTATATATTCAGTTTTGCATTTTTTGTTGTCTTTGTCATTTGAATGATTTTCAACACGTGCAGTCTGGAAATAATTGTCAGATCCATGGATATGTTGTGAGTTTTGTTCTGTTTTTGTTTGTTTTTGTATTTTGAGACATGGTCCGACTGTGTAGTTGAGGCTGATCATGAATTGATAAGTTTCTTGCTTCAGCTTCCCAAGTCCTGGTTATAGGCATGAACTTCCACATCAGGCTGTATTGTCTGATTTCTGTTGATGTTATGTACTGTAATGCTTTTAATTTTTGACTTCCAGTTGGTTGTGGTTGATAGAAGTGTAGGAGGAGGCTGCTTCTTTGTTTCCCGGCTGCCCAGAAACCAAAATAATCACACAGAAACCATAATATTTAAATCACTGCTTGGCCCATTAGCTCTAGCTTCTTATTGGCTAACTCTTACATATTAATTTAACCCATTTCTGTTATTTTGTGTATTGCCACATGACAGTGGCTTACCAGGTAAAGTTTCAGCATCTGTCCCCAGAGGGGCTACATGGCTTTTCTCTGCTTCTGCCTCCTTTCTCCCAGCATTCCATTTAGTTTTCCCCACCTACCTAAGTTCCACTCTATCAACAGGCCAAGGCAGTTTCTTTATTCACCAAAGGTATTCATAGCATTCAGAGGGAAATCCCACATCATGGCGCAGATTTGATGGTTCTCATGGCTCTTCTATCCATGTATCCTAAAGCTTGCATGCTAGTTTTGGAAATCTGTTTTTTAAGAAATTCGTTTTTATTTTATGCTTGTGACTGCTTTATCTAGATGTTTCTACAAGCATCATTTGTGTGTCTGCTGCTGGCAGAGATCAGAAGATGGCATTAGATCCTCTGGAACTAGAGTTAGAGACAGCGATGAGAGGCCATGTAGAAGCTGAGAGCTGAACCTGGGTCCTTTACAAGAGCAACCAGCACTTTTAAAACTACTGAACCACCTTCTAGTCCTTAGGAATTTCTTTTTCAGTTTCCTTGAATCTTCTACACAGACAATTGCATTAGTTAGGCCATCATAAAAAGAGAACAGCAGTTTTCCGACAGCTCAGTCAACAGACATTTATTTCATCATATTCTGGAGAATGTCTGAGATCATGACACTGGCATGGCATGTTTCTTTCCTTAGCTGTAAAATGGTGTTTTTTTTGTCTGCCTGTTTGTTTGTTTTCTTTTTGAGTGTCTTCATGCCATCTTTCCTGCGCCCTAAGTGCTTTTTCCAAGGATACTTCATATTGGGTGGATCTGGTTCCAACCAAATTACTTCATTTACTAATATCCTTAAAGGCCTTATCTCCAGATAGAGACACATTCTAGGAAAATAAGATGCTATCTGAATTTTGAAGACTATCACACAGGGGTACCCAGCATACCCATCACTGAATTAGTTACTTCTTCAATATACATATTATGGCTTTTGTTTCAGAGTTTTCATATTATTAATTTATTCTTGACACAGTATCTCCCTAGTTTGCTTTGGTTATCACAGTGTAGTTCAGGATAGACTTGAACTTAAGATCTTCCCACCTCTGCCTTCCAAGTGCTTATTCACTGCACCTCGATCTCATATATTTTGATTGGCTATTTTATTTCTAGTTGGTAGGAGATGGGTTATAACTCAGTTTGTAGAGTGCTTATCTAGCATACTACAGGCCCCTGAACTGATATTCAGCACTGCATGGGCTATGGAAGTTTGGGGATTGAGAGTTCAAGGACATCTTTGGGTACGAGTATTTTTGAGCCTAGCCTGTGCCTAAACAGGTTGGTAAGATAGAGTTTTACTCCTTGTTGGCTGGGACAGAAAATCATACCTTTAATAAAATAAGTAAGAACTAGTCATTTAGTATTTGTACTAGTGTTTCTAGGATTAAGTTTAGATGGTGGTTAGAATGTGGTCAGAGTTGAGATGAGGATAAGGTTAGAAATGTGGCTGAAGAAGAATTTGAATCCATTATACAGGGATCTCTTGGGGTGGAGGCAAACCTTACTTTGGTTTTTGAAACATTCTTGACTCTTTATCTTCGTCATTGAATTTTTGGTGACAAGATTTAGACCATGAAATTATGACTAAAAAAAGCTAAATATTTCATTAAATAGTTGCCATCTATTCATTTGCTCCTAATTCATTACTGCTTTCTGGAACAACGGGAATATGTTGTAAGTGATGAGTTACAAAATAAGAATCCAAGATGACGGTATGTACTGTACTCTTGACAAGCTCAGTGGTCAGACAGGAGGAAATGTGAAGGCACGGGTGGTCCAGGGAGGGAAGTAGAATAGGTAATACTTAGCCCAGCACTGAAAGAAAAAGATCTCACCGAGTGGGAAATAATGAGGCATCAGACAAAGGCTATCTAGACAAAACAGCATTTGCAATGCAAGCAAAGCTACAATGGAAGCATATTAGAGGATACATAGATGCACATTTCTGTTAAAATGATGCTTATTGAAAAGCATTATGAAGTTAGGTGTGGTAGCACATGTCTGTAATCCCAGCTTTTGGAAAGTAAATAAAGGCTAAAAAAAGGTCAAGATCATTCCTGGCTATATAGTGAGTTCCAGGCCAGCCTGGATTAAATGAGAACCTGTGCCAAAAATCAAAGAATAGCATTATGTATTGGTGCCCTAGAATCTTGTGCTATTTAGTTACCAAGTCAGAGATGAGCAGCATCCTAAAGAAGAGAGCCTGTTTGTTGGAGAGAATATATTTTGGGCAAAGCACTTGCTTCTATTTTTGAAATTTTCTTTTACAGATTGATCTGAGAAAGCTCACCCTGGATAAAATAAAGACCCAAGGAGAATAAAAGTTTATCCCCACAGGCATATATTTTTTATTTTTTGCTTCATTATGTTCAATAATCCAGAATGACTCCTTCACAGTTTGATCGAATCATAATCAGGCAGGGAAGAGAATGTAATTCATAAATGCCATCCAAAGTTAGGTTGTGCCCTGAAGGCTTTTTGCTACAAATCTTGTTTTGAAGTTAATTGGAGGAAAGTGTTGGATAAGGCAGCAGAGAAAGAATTAAGTTTCTATGAAAATGGGTGCTTAAGACTTACCTGAGCCATATGGGGTAAAGTCTATACAGTTTGCTCTGTCAGTTATCATCTGATACAACTGCAATGATATTTCTTTATTAAACAACAAATGGTTTCGAGTGGAGCCATTTGGGCTGCTTTGTGGTGTTTTTCTCTAGCAGGCTTTATACAGCCTGAGTAGGGACAGTTTCAGAAAGCATACCCAAAGCTATGGTGAATCAATCATGTTGCCATCATCTTAGGAGAACACAAAAAGGCTGTTCTGGATAGTGTCAGAACAATCTATATTTTGAGGATGCTGGGGTGGAACAAGAAAATGGAATTGGGATTAAGATGCAAAGTCACCCATAATCCTCATGGTCACTAATTTTGAATTTTACTTGAAATAACATAGCTTAAATTTATTTCCTAAGGTGTAGAACAAAATTTAGAGTTGTACAGTTTTAAGTCTCCATGTACCTCTTTCAATTTTAGGATTATAATTCCATAGCATCCCTTGCTAGAAACACACTCTATATTTACTAACAATCTGCCCAAAAGTTCTTTAATTGTTAATGACTCAGTTTGAATATTGCTTCCTGTTTTAATATGCTTTGTCTTTTCCAGGGAGAGCTACTTATTTCTGCCCTACCCCAATTCATAACAGTTTATGAGTTGTTCATATGCAGTCTTCAAGTTCTTGTGTAATAGAGTGCCTTGCACATATTAGCTTAGGCAATCTCTGTTGAATCAATAGATATTCTAGAATTTAACACCCACAGAAAAGACTTTAGATCTAGTATTAGTATGCTAAATGTTTACCTTTCCATATCTACTGCTTTGTCCTTTCTATCCTCAGAAAGTTGAACTTTATAGGCTGAACTAGTATGTTCCAGAATTTTTCTGTCTACTGGATTTGGGCCCATGACCTGAGATGAAAGGATGAAGAAAGAATGGGTGTATGTTTAAGGTCCCAGCATCTTTTCTGTACCCTCCTGGTAGCTTAAGTTCCTCTGTGTGTGAAAGGTCACAGTTCTTTAAAGTAGCCCCTTCCTTGAGGGGCTTCAACTCCTCTCCTTCCTTCCCTTTGTCCTAGACCCAGGGGTGGGTCCCAATGTTTCCTTGCTGCTAGCCATGGATGACATCATGTCTTACTCCTTGACCCCACCCACCTTCGTGAATAGCTCCTTATCATGTTCATCTCAGGTTCCCACTGTTCTTGTGCCTGTTTGAAACTGATAGGTCAGATTTCGGAAAATCAGTATTTTGCTCCTCATCAGGGTAGCACTGAGTGTACAAACAGGAAGTAGCATAATTACAGATTTAGGACATGTTCAGTAGGCAAGTCCTGTGCTTTGTTGGTATTTTATGTCCTTTTTATATGAAGAATATATATAGTATGTAGACTATAAGGGACATACATATTTATATATGGAAAGAGAATGTATATATATATATATATATCCACAAATAATTCTAAAAGATTTTAAATTTTTATGACAAAGAATATAAATATTTGATATGTAAATAAAAATATGTGTGTATACATATATGCAAGGCATATACATAAATGTGAGATATATGTGTATTTATGTGTGTGTACATGTGTATAACAGAACATGAAATCTTTTCTAGAATTTTAGTATTCCCAGTATAGGAAACGAAAAAAACAACCACTACAGAAGATATCATTAAGACATTATAGAATGATATTTTTGCTCAGACAAAAATGTTGAGTACAATAAATTTGAATTACATATTGAGATGATTATAATATTTTAAGCAAATTCTATATGACTCATACTGAGTAGTGTAACAGAAAATTATCTGAATTGCAAGTGTCTTGGAACAATTTTACTGCCACTAAATAATACACACCTAGAACCTAGAATTTGTTTGTTATCAGTCTTCTCTGCTCTAGTAAATCT
Organism: Ondatra zibethicus; assembly: GCA_004026605.1. Classification (NCBI taxonomy): domain Eukaryota; kingdom Metazoa; phylum Chordata; class Mammalia; order Rodentia; family Cricetidae; genus Ondatra; species Ondatra zibethicus. Next base: position 11,834 of record PVIU01001416.1, on the reverse strand, counting down.
TGAGTTTTATACCCACTAAGCCAAGAGTTCAGCAGCCAAATTGCTCAAGAAATTTTCTTTGAATTCTTTCTTGTATAAGTCTTCAGCCAAGTTAAAACCACCCCAAACTAAGAAGCAAGGTGGTGTTAGCTAAAAAAGTATTTTTACTGAACACGGTCAGCATTAGATAAAAGAGGAGCTGACGCTGGCTGAGCCGGATGGTGGCTCCAATGATTTGTGAATGGCTCAGTTTTTGTGCAGTCTCATGCATTTGGAGTGTTAAACTAAGACTTCAATACCTAGTCCTCCAGAAAAATGAAAATGTTGAATAAAAACAAAAGTCCTGGTAGCTGCGATACCTAGATGAAACCGAATAGGAACAGCATCCCCAGGGGCTTCTGATTGGCATTCAGTTTTATCATGATGTTTATTGTCTATCAACACAATTTAACCTGTTTTAATGTCTAACTTAATTTAGATACTGTATTTGAAAACTTTCCTCACAGATGATATGTATTATGAAATATATTAACTTTCAGACATTTATAAAATATCCTATATATGTGTTGATAGTGTAACAAATATTGTGCTCTCTCTCTCTCTCACACACACACACATACACACACACATACACCAATTCTAGAAGAACCATTTTATTCTGATACAACAACAAATAAATCAGAAACTATGAAATTTGCAATAAAATATAGTCTTTCTCTGATATCCAAGGGGAGTGACTTCAGGATGCTTGCTGGAAATGGCAAACAATGATATTTCTGTCCTGCAAAATGTAGGCGTGGTTGAAAAGGGTGAGAAGCAAACCTCTATGCTTGCTACCTTGGCTGTGTGTCACTTACACATTAAAGTTGAAAATAATAGGAATAAGCAGCCATATGAACTAATTAAACTAAAGACCTCTGGTGGAAGAAAATTGACCTTGAACTTTTTTTTTTGGAAGTTCAGATAAAAGACAGTGTAGTGGAGATTGTATTACAAAAGTTGTTAAGTATCCCGGGTAGAGGCAGTGAGACCATTTGTTTTTCTCCTGAAGAGCTTGACTTTAGGTCTTTCTACCTAGTCCTGTCTCACACCTACTCTGAATCGCCACACAATGGTTCAAAGTAAAGGACTGATGCAAATACGCTGTTGATCATGGTCAGCTGAGACAATCCAGCAGTCGTTGCAAAGATGCAAGGATTCCCACATTTCCATAGAACAGAATCATCCCTGTGGGGAATGGTTAAATTTGTAGTAGTTCCTCAGAGGTTCGGATTGGATGTTGAAGATTTGGATTTGTGGGGATGCACATGGGAATTTGCACATTAACTAGCACTGGAACTAATTCCCACACTGGTCCTATCTGAATGAACACTAACCCATGGCAACAACTCCACACCACAATTTCTTTGTTTGCAAAGTGGGTGTACCTGCCTTACATTTTGTAAGGATATCATGGTACGATAATGACCTGAAACACAGTTGTGACTATGAGAAGAAACTATTTCTGTGAATCTCTTAGCAGACAACGTGGCACACTGTAAACATTCAATATATGGCATTTCAGTAAAATTATACTCAAGACACAGTTTTAACTGTGATTTTGAACAAAAAATGCAAAACTCAGTTTATAAGACAATCAATCATATAAATTTATTTGTCGAAAAGTGACTAGAAAAATAATTAATAATGTATAAATAGTTATTACTAGTCTTTTGTATCATTACTCCCCAATTTTTTCTGTATTAGAAAGCTACACTCATATATTTACTTTCTTGTTAAAAATGAGCTTTCAAAATGAAGACGGCCAATAACTATATGACATTCTCCATTCTTTATATCACAGACCATCACATCTTTATATTACCTTTAGGGTGTGAAGTACCCGTGAATCGCATTAATTATTATTATTGCAAATTGATGAAGAATATTTCTGGATCTGGGGAATATTGAAAGTTTAAAAGCAGGAATGGAAGGAGAGGAAATATCTCAAGCGAGAAGTTCGATGGAAACAGCGAAGTCTCTGAGCTTTATACATTTTCTTTATTTCCCTTGGAAAGTGAAAGAAGCACATCCTGTCGAAGACGAATTCATATGGAGCTTATGCAAAAGGACCCCAGAGTGTGCGGTGCTCTCTATGTAGCTGGTGTGGGCTTGCTTCCAGGAGAGATGCACATGTTTGGAAAGACTTTGCCACCAGCCAGGACTTTGAAGATAATAAAATAAAGCATAGTCTAAAGCAGAAGGATGCTCTAGACATGATCCAAAGATTTATTGCCATCATTTAGATGCACTGAAAAAGATCAAATGTGTGGAGAGAATTATTCCTGATTGCATATTGAAATCTTAAAGGCGCTCAGAAGGCTGAGATTTGTGTTCAAACTATCAAGCCACTTTGAGTGCTAGGATGGGGAATTACACAGGAAGGAGGAAGACAGATTTTGATCATGCTTGAGAGACACAAGGAGGAGAAACTTTGAAGAGGAAAAATCTAATGAGATTAAAGTGAGAATTGGATATCGAATAAAAAAGATCCACCCTGGGAGCAGAAAAGGCTCAGAATAATTCGTTGTGATGTAGGTAAAGGCTAAGTGATTGAACCCAGGGCTTTACACATACAGGCCAGCAGTTATATAGATAGGCTTTCTACCACTAAGCCACTATGATCCTGGCTCCTAAGGGATTGTTTCCTAAAACTGAAATAATATGATATAGCATATTCTCGGTACTTGGGCTTGTGACTGCTTCTGCTGCCAAAATAAGTCATTGGCCATAGAAGAAGGGCAGAAAAATACAGCAAAGGCTATGGGCAGAGGGATGCTGAAAACTGGGGTTTCCATTCCCATTGATTATTCTGGTCTTGCTAAATCTCAGTTTACTTTTTATGAGCAGCAGTGGTGAACTGTGAGTACTTCTTAAAATTGGCATGTCATTGCATCCTTAAGTTTTGTACTCACTGTTTACTCTGCCTAAAATTTCCATTAGTATATAACTAAAATCATATCCCTTTAGAAAAAGTAGAAAACTGCAGTAACAATAAAACATTAGGTTGTTATTTTGTACCGGGAACCTTCTATCCTTTATGTGGGATAACCCATCCACTTCCTGTTTTAAAAGTTTTTGTTTGCTTCTTTGCTTTTTTGTGCATGTGTGTGTGCATATAAGAGCCAGATGAGGGCAAAACTCATGGAGTTAAGAGTTACAAGTTTTGCCTGAAGTGGGTGCTGAAAACTGAACTCTGGTTCTCTGGAGGAGCAGGAAGAGTGTTTAACCTCTGAGACATCTATCCAGACATTCAATTCCTATGTTAGGGTAAGTAATGTTACTTTCTGAATTTGCCAGATAGGAAAAGTGAGGCATGATGTGGCTTTGTATCTTGTCCAAAGGCAGGATTTGCTCCCAGAAAGTTTGAGCCTATCAGTGATTGCCACAGCCATGGCCAGCAGCTGATGGTAAACTAGTATGCCCTCCTGGGTAGCCTGCTTCATCCTCCTGATTCCTAGAATTTTGGGAGGAGGCTATCAATGTCACATGGTTTATATTTTATAGAATCTATCTGTTCCCATTTAAAGTTGGTATCTGTTATTTATCAGAGTTAACCAATGGCATTTCTGACATCAGTTATTTCACCTCCAGCCTTGCTCCTCCCTGAGCCTTCTGCCACGTTGCCCCCTCAGCACTTTGCCCTATCCATATTCATAAACAGCATCTGTATTGCATCTCTCCTTCCACATCGTTCCCCCACAGTCATCTCCATTCCATTCTTACAGTGCTGTATGAGCCCACTGCTGTCTGCTTCATTGCCTTTGCTTATGTAAAATAATCCCACAAAGGAGAAAATGTTTCTTTCATTTCTTGGTTCCTAACACCTCAAAGTGCCAGGCAGAGTGCAGCTTTCGCTAATACTTTGGATAAAAAAACATTTTCACACCTTTGGCTCAACTGATAATTGGGGCTTGACACTATTGTGGGGCTTGTCCTGTGCCTTGCACGATGTTTACTAGAATTTCTGCTCTCTATACAACACATCTTACTATTATTTCTCTAGTTTTGATATCTCAAACTATTCTTATTCATCGACAAAGCTTTCAATGAATATAAAATCACCCTTAATTCAGAGGCACTGAAATAAATGAAGGACATACATTTGTTAGCATCTTCTGCATAGCAAAATAATCTCAAGGCTTTGAAACCCCCTCAATCCTCCAGACCAGTGATTTAAGCATGGGCACTGGATTATGGCAGTTTTTCCTGTGTTACTAGAGATGGTTCCAATGTGTAGCCTATTGGAGAAACCCTGGATCCTAGGATTAAACCCATAATGAGTTCTTAATACAGGGTGTTCCCCTCTGAGAGTCCCAGCTGAAACTATCTTCCTACTATAACTCCCTTTTGGAGTCAGGGATTATATTTGATATTTCTTTGAACTCCCCCTGCTAAAATCCAAGTTAGCTTTAGTACATACAGTTGTATTTTACTAACATTTCAGACAACATAAAATTTATAGATAATAAACAAATTGAAGTTATCATCTTCTAAACCAAGGAACGAGGTTTCGGACTTTGTGGCATAAGCCTTGCTTGTCCTTGGCAATGGTCTGTCTAATTGTGCTTGCTCCATTCTCTTAATACATTGTTCACAGGGCTTAGTCTACTGCATGCTGCCTGTACTGAGCATGGTGTGGCAGTATTGTGACTGCTTGCTTTCATGGGTCTATTTGGCAGGAAGCGATCTACACTACAGATGATGCGTGAGAGTGGGTGGGAAAATTATCTGTGTCTCCCACAGAATCAACCCGGAAGTTCATATACAGGTCCTGCTCATATGTCTCTAAGCTGTGCTATTTCAGACCATTTCATTTCATTAAAAAATCCTTTTTATTTTCAATCAGTTCTCTAAGAGTATATTTAGTTTGTTGATGTGCAAATTTGGTAATTAAACACTGATAATTGGGTTTCTCTATTTCAATTTTATACAGTTAAGTATTGATTGGTAGCAACCTATAAAATATTTTCTGAGCAATCATGATTTGTAAGGAATACAATTTGGGAGGAAATTCATGACCATCTGATTTTATTAAATGCCTCGTGGACCACCACCCTGCAGTGTAGTACGTTGAAATACATCTGTGTATTGAGTAGAAAGAAATAGAGCAAACTGAATCTTGACTACAACATTCACAAAGGCAGGGATGAAAACAAACCATGAGAACATGCCTCCGCTATTTCCATATCAAATACTACTGTAAGTAAAAAAAAAAAAAACTCAACAGATTATTCAACAAATCCTTATCTTAAAAGGGCTAAAATTTGTTATTGCACTGATATCATAAAGCTGATGATTTTATATTGGTAATTGAGGTAAGACGGAATATTTGACATGCATTGACACTTTGTCTTCCTCGTACGTCTTTTAGACCCTGATAAATTATATTTCTGACTTGATATGACTCAATTTTGAGAGGACTATCAGTAGATGGCTTAGTCTGTTTGAGGTACTATAAACGAACACCATTGACTGCATATCTTACATATTAAATGATGTAAGGGGTATTTCTTACAGGATGGCAGATTGGGAAACCAAAGGTCGAATTGCCTGTGGAGTTGGTGCCTAGCCAAGATCCAATTCCCTTATTCTAGCTGTTTCTTACTTTGGTAGAAGAGAAAGACTGCTCTGTGGTGTCCCTTTTATAAGGTTATTAATTTAACTCATGATGATTCTGCCCTTACACCTTAATCACTTTCCAAGGCCTTACTTTTAGTACCATTATTGTGGGAAATAGGATTTCAACATATGAATTCAAGAGGACAAGAAGCACCAAGATCACAGCACTGTATAAGGTTAAAATTCATGTTTCCAGCAGAGATTTATATGTGTCTTCATGGTGATGTCAGCCAAGAGCAAGCTTTTCTATTTACTGTTGGAAATATCTATCCTTTAGGCAATGTCAATAATCTACCATCTTTGCTTATGTTTGATAATTCTAATAGCCTGTGATTTTCTTGGCAAATATGCTGCAGTATGACCCTAGTTTCCACTGAGATGTGTTATGAAAAATGATTCAACAAAATTTTTCCCTTTGTGATGAATAAGATGAAAATCAATGAAAGACGTTGAATGAATCAGATTTTATTTTTGTCTGTTCTTGTGACATTTACAGGTAGTGTGACTCTTCATCCTGAAGAACACTTTCAATTTGAAGCTAATGGAAAGATAAATTAGGAGTTAGAAACAGGGCATTGCTTCTCAGAAACAGTTGGAGTGCACTTATTTGAATGATACAACTCAGAAAATGCTGGAATTTGGTTGCTGTCCATAAATCAAGGTCTGGTAGAGAGGTGACTTAACAAGGACATCTGAAGCTAATTCTTGGGCTCCTGATGTTCACTGGGCATTTACTTTGGGACTCCTTTGAGAACCAAGTTAGAAGTACCCAATAACTTCCAAAAAAACCAAAAACCTTGTTTTGTGTCAGGGCAGAACATACTTTACCTCTTAGAAAAACTACTCAGTGCTTTACAGTCGTAAATTGGCAAGTCAAATTCTAAATCAACTGCTGTCCTGCAAGATATATAAATAGAAAGAACTGTACACCTCTTACGTGCTCAGTAACTTTGTGGCACTTTATCTCCCTCATCATGTCAATCAACAGAGAGAAACACAGCAAGCATGACATCACTGGATTCCAAGAGCTTTAGCAAGTATTATAAGTCAATATTTTTGAAAATGAATTATTTACATAGGTAGTTACTTATAAGCAGGCAAAAACATTTTGGAGGAATTTACTTTTTTCATGCTTCTAACAAGATTTCAGGGCAATCTTATAAGCAAGAAGACCACAGTAGATAACTGTATATAAAATTATCATTTCCCATAAGCTTTCTTTTTAAAAGATTTAAGAAAGACACAAGGAATTTGTTTTGTTTTTTAACAGGAGGGCACAAATTGTTAAAAATTGAAATGTTTGCCAGAAACTCCAGATCACCATCTCATTCACACCACACAGCAGACCATTGTAGACACTTCTGCACCTGTACAGATTGCTGACATCCTCAGCTTGCCTTTTCATTGTTGAAAAATTATCAAGTAACTGGCCAGACCAAGACTTGGCTCTCAGTGCAGACTTGTTCTCAAATTGATTTTAAATTGCTTTGAAAGATTTGGTAAACTTTCCAAGGTTCCAAGGCTTGGATTGACATGAGGTATAAGTTAGCTTGAAATTCTTTGTCTAGCAGAAGCAATGAATATGGTAATATAAAAAAAATTGGATACAACAAAAATTCTGAATTCATCAGTCACTTAGATGAGTTGCTGAAAGACGGTAGATTTTCACATTGCAAATACACGGCTTCAAGACGTAGGAAGACGTCAAGTGCAAGGTGTTGCCAAGTCACATGGTTTTAGGGAAAATGCAGCCGGTCCAGCTGAAACCATGTTTATCTTATTATATGAAGTAAAAGTGCTAAATAGAATTCTGCTACATTATAATATTTAAATATTATTTCTATTATTTTTTGAGATTATAATTATATCCTTTACCTCTTCCCTTTCATCCTTCCAAACCCTCCCATATACCCATCTTTGTTCTCCTTCAAATTCATGGCCTTTTTCTCACTAATTGCTGTAACATACATGTATGTATATGTATATAGGTACATATTTCTAAGTACACAAATGCATTCAACTTCAGTATTCATGATGCCTCCTCAGGTAACAAACACTCTCACCCCCAAGGAGAGCTTTCCTTTTCCTCAAAATGATTTCCTAGGGGAGAGGTACTTAGAAGAGCTATGAGTCGCTCTTAGTTTTTTGAGCTGTCTAGTACACTTGTTTTGGTATAGAAGAATACATTTCTCTTCCCATAATCAATTTGAACTGTATTATCATTTCTCAATTTGACTTATTCTGCCTACTGTTATGACTTGATTCCCAAATGCTCTCTACAGACTCATGTTGTGTTTGTACTCTAGCTGGTGATGCTGTGTTCTCTCTCTCTCTCTCTCAGTTTTTAAAGACAGGATTTTTTTTTGTATAGCCCTGGCTGTCCTAGAAGTAGCCCTGTAGCCCCGGGCTGGCCTCAAATGCAGAGATCTGCCAGCCTCTGCCTTCTGAGGGCTGCGATTAAAGCTGTGCACCACCATGATCTGTCTGGTGATGTTTTTGACAGGCGGTAGAACTTTTATGAGGTAGGAACTGAAAGTGAGTCACTTGGAGCAGTCCTCCAAACGTTATACCAGGTCTATTATTTCTGTCATATTTTCTGCTTCACACTTGTCCATGGTATAAACAGTCTCTGCTACACATGACCACTGCCAAGAACCAAAATGTAATTTGCTTCATGCTTCTGCTACTATGATGTTCTACCAAAATGCATGGGGTCAATCAACCAAACCCTGCTAAACCCAAGATATATTATCTCTTCCCTCTTGTAAGTTGTTCGTATTAGGTATTATGGTCATAATAATGCAGAACAGTATATATTACCTGCCTAACAGGAGAGAAATATTACCTGGTGCTATAAACTAGCCAATTACATGGATATCCAATGGATTTTGTCACCCAATGTATTTCCCAATTGCGTTTTAATTATATTTATGTCTACAGATAAGTGCTGATTTTGCCCTGCATCAAAGAAACTTCTTTAATTTTTTTATATTTATTTACATGTGTGAGGGCATTGCCTGCGTGAATGTATGTGTACCATGTACATGCCTGATGTCCTTGGAGGTCAGAAAAGGGTACCAGATGCCCTGGAACTGTAGTCACAAATGACTGTGAGCCACCATGTGGATTCTGGTAATTGGCCCTGAGTTTTTTGCAAGAACAAGATGTGCTCTTAACTACTGAGCCATCTCACTAGCCCCAGTTTTTTTCTTTTTCTTTCTTTTTTCTTTTGCCCCGGAAGGAGATCATTGCAGAAAGTCATAAATAGTCAAGATGAACAATTGGATGTGAGGCGCTCAGCACCAATTAGTTTGTACAATATAACTCATGTAGCCAAGGTTCATGGAACATTGCAGAAGAGGGTGTGTGTGCATGGGGTTCGGTGTGAAGATTCTAAGAGCCAGAGACCCAGGATGTCTGATGTTTGCTTGTGCCTTCTATCTGTTACATGAATGGTGCACCCCATGACAACATGACTTCCTAACAAGACTTGAACAAATCCAACAACAGTTGACATTCTATCACTAATGGGGAAATCTCACGGGCTTTAGTCTTAGATAAAGAATTACAGGCAATTAGCAACTGTTAAGAGACGGAGAATTAATCTTCCACAGGTATAAGTCCCTTGTTTGTTTATTTAATACTGAATGGTCAACTTTAGAAATGGAGATCGTATTTATATGGTTATTTGTTTATATGTGCGTGTAACAACAATGGTTAAAGAAGAGGCCATACGGGGCAGGAGAGATCGCTCAGTGGTTAAAAGCACTGAATGCTCTTCCAGAGGACCCGGGTTCAATTCCTAGCACCCACACGGCAGCTCACAACTGTCTGAAGATCCAGTTTCAGGGGATCTGACACATTCACACCAATGCACATAAAATAAAGTTAAATAAACCATAAAAAGAAAAGGTCATACATTTGGGAGAGGAGTGTGGATATGAGGAGGAGAAAATATGAAGGGGGTAACATAATTATATTTTAATTATATTAAAATAATAAAATAATGGAAAAATTAAGGGAAGACCAGAGGAAAGGAGAAATACTAGAAGGATACAGATAGATAAAGGCAAAGGACTTAGTTTTTCTAACTGGGGAGTGGAAGAAAGCCACCAATTACTATGGAGGAAAATGTTAGCCCATGGGCAAGCTACTGCAAGAGGATTTTAAAAACACAATGAATATTGCCTGAAAGAATCCTTGAAAGAAAACTCAGGTGTGATGGTGCAATCAGGAAACTGAGGGAAGAGGACTGCCAAGTTCAACATGAACCTGGACCACATAGTTAAATGGTCTCTCAAAACATATTTAAGTTTTATAAAAAGAAGCTCTTGATACTCATAGATATAAGTGTTTAGATGATGGTGGATCCACTTTTTCTAGATTGAAGATAGTGTGTCTCCTCGAGCATGAGGAACACAGCAGCAGATTGGCAGGAGACAGCAGCTTCGTGTTATGAATTCCCAAAGACGATAAAATATGTTTAGAATCACAGAGCAGTAATAAAAAAGTTACATTGTCTAAAAAGAGAGGTTCTATGGCTAAAATGTTGGACAGGGGGCAGAAAGATTTGGAAAGTAGATGAACACATAAATGTAAAGAGTATAGAGAAAAGGTAACCTACTATGAAGAAATGATTAACGCTGAATATGGGTATGTGTGTCAATGGAGGCGTGAGAAAATTCTTTTCTTTCTTCTCTGTTATTTAAAGACAGAGCCTCACTAAATTAGTCCTGTTTGGACTGGAATTTACCATGTAGACCAGGATGGCCTCAAGCTCTCTTGAACCATTCTGCCTATGTCTCCCACATTCTGGGAGTATAGGCGTGCCCCACCACATCCTAAAACGGGAACTTAAGGAGAAAAATAACTTCTAAGGACATTTCTGAAAGGGAGTAAGTAAGTAATAGCTCAACTTAGGAAGACTGGGAAAAGCTGAGATAGCCCCTAATTAATAATCAAGTTGTTCTGTCGGAGATTGTTGACTTCAAAGCAGGAACCGTCTCTATGGGCAATACCAGGGCAGAGGAGCAAGTAGAAGGATTGCTAATCCTGAAAAGTAAATGTTACATAAGATCACCAAAATCCGTTATGGAAGAGATCATTGAAAATGGTAAGTTCCCAAGGTGATAGTGTCAGGAGATATGACACCATCACTTTGAAAGGAGTAGCCTTTCAAAGAGAACTCATAGAGGTCTCTTCTCCTCTGCCATAGTTTACTGAGACAGAATATTGCTATGTAGCTCTGGTTGGACTGGAATTCACTATGTAACTCAGATTAGCCCTTGAACTTATAAAAATCCTCCTGCCTCATCCTCCCAAAGCTGAGGTTATATACCCAAGGCCTCTGCTGAGCTATCTTAGGTGACTGTTTAGCCACTGCTCAAGGCTGAAGACATAAAGACCTAGTTTACTACTAGGGTATCAAGCTCTGAGTTCATTCCTCACTGCTTAGCTTAATTCTATATTTCAGAATTCTAGTTTTGTTTTCCTCTGATGTGGGGAGACTTTCTATTGTCCATTTACACAAGGACCCTAGCATTTCAGTCAGCCTTGGTTCCTGGTACAGCCAGACCCGGTTCTCTTCAGGGTTAACTTTAGCCTGAACTTCCTCATGTGTTTGATACTTCAGTTCTTTTCTAGGAGTGAGCCCCGGCTTCTTATTCATGGAGCACATTGTGTGTCTATTTCTGCCTCCATGGCTTTCCATAGCATCATATTTTTATTTATTTTTTTAATTTTATTTTATTTTTTTATTTTTCTCTGCTCCCCTCCCTGCCACACCCCTCCCTCCCTCAACCATCCCCCAAGGTCCCCATGCTCCCAATTTATTCAGGAGATCTTGTCTTTTTATACTTTCTACTTCCCACGTAGATTATATCTATGTAAGTCTCTCTTAGTGTCCGTATTGTTGTCTCAATTCTCTGGGATTGTGGTTTGTAAGAAGGTTTTCTTTGCCTTATGTTTAAAAACCACCTATGAGTGAGTACATCTGATAATTGTCTTTCTGTGTCTGGGTTACTTCACTCAAAATAATGCTTTCTAGTTCCATCCATTTTCCTGCAAAATTTAGGCTGTCGTTATTTTTTTTCTGCTATGTAGTACTCCATTGTGTAAATGTACCACATTTTTTTATCCATTCTTCGATCGAGGGGCATTTAGGTTGTTTCCAGTTTCTGGCTATGACAAATAAA
>PVIU01001415.1:0-216246 GCA_004026605.1 Ondatra zibethicus | reverse complement strand
AGGAGAAAGACCTGTTGTCTCACCTCTTCCATACAATGTAACCACTCCACATACGGGTATACCTACAAAGACCAACAGGAGCAGTGGTGGTCAGAATACCACAGAGGCCCCTTCAACTCACTAAATACAAAAGGGAATTCCCCTGTAGTTTGTCTGCGTACTAAAAATATTGGGTTATAATTATACCTTGGCCCATTTTTCTTTGATACAATTGGCTGTTCTACCAAGTAGTAAACACTATATCAAAGACTGAAGTAATAATTTCAATGACTATTTTAAGCAGATGAAATTCAGATATTATAATCAATTTGATTTTCAGGAATAACACAGCACCATGATTTTCATATTGCAAATTAGGGCCAATATACAATCTGCTGACTGTTTCCAAATAGCCATGTGTGTTCCTTCAAATATTATGTCTCTCTTTTGCATAGCATGAAATGGGGGTAACGGAGATATACAGACTGTAAAGTCTAAAATGTCTATGTTCTGCTGAGGTTTAATAACCAATACATGCATCCCAATGCACACCCTTCACAGAATGCACCTGGCTGCAGTTCACAGCTTAGTGGCACTTACCATTGTCCAACCTGCCACTCCTGAAATTTACCTCAGAGATCTGAGGAGTGCACACATGTGGACATCATGCCTATGGAAAACTTTGGTACCCAAGGGTGGATAGGTTGTTCTTAGGAACCACAATGACAAATCCAGTAGGTAAAACTGCCACTGCTTTAAAATCAGGTATGTCTCTGAAGCAATTCAGCTATGATCCCACAAAACACGTAAACCATCTTTAAAAACCATTTCAAACGAGTTCTCTGACTTTGAATAAAGGCAGCATCTTTCAAATAATTGCTGAGCCTCCTACTGTCACTATTTTGAAAAAGTAAACACATTTGGAAGTCTAAATTCTAGAGTATTGGTTAAATAGGAATCTTCACTTCGCAGTCACATCTCAAATTGGAAACTTTGGATACATATGTTATCGATGGGTGGGAAAATGTGGCTGATGTGCCCCTGAATATTATGTGCCAAGAGAACAGATTTACAACGGCGTTGACTCTCCATGGTTCATTTATCCATGATGGGTCCCCTAATAGCTGAAGGACCTGCACTTCGCCTTTCCAAACTAGGTTTACAAATTGATTTTTTATTAAAAAAGAAAAAGGAAAAGGTGAAGTGTTCCAGCTCAGCAGTCTCCCCGAGAATTCCCTCTGCATAGCTGTGCACAAAAACAAGAGTTCCTGTACTTCAGCATTTTGCCTAAAACAGTGCCTGACTCCAGTATATTAGTGATCTTTAAAGTCCTAAAATCATTTTGAGTTATAAAACACTGTGTTTGTACCTTAAATTTGTAGTCTCAATTAGAAACCTCAATTTGATAATCAACATTAATATAATAAATATAAGCAGACATTTCTCGAAAGGCTGAACTATGGCTGGGGTTGGGGGGGTGACACAGTTAAAAAGAACCAACATTTCTAATTTTCCTCTGGGTGTGGGGAAATGTACTTTAATTCCACATAGGGGGCAAAAGCTGATGTTCTAGGCCAGCTAGGGCTTCAAGGCAAGACCCTCAAAAAGCAAAAGTGAGACAGAAACACCACTTAAAAGCCTCACAACAGGATGAGAAATTTATAGCTCAGAAAATTCTATATTTTTATGATTGTGTTTCCAAATATTTATCATTTTCTTGTCCATTTTTAACCACACAGCATTTCTCATTAAGCTATTTAACTTTACTGAAACTCTCAAGAATATTTCATCTAGTTTTCATAAAAATTAATTCTTACAATCTTAGTTCATCATCGACATATTGTTTTACTAAGTTCTAAAACTGCATGCTTAATAATTTGCAAGCAACATTAAGAAGGTTCAGGATGCACAAGACAAATTCTAGTAAGCAAATGACTAGTGGGACACGTTCACAATGCCCTTCTATCTCCAGTTCGGCAAAATTAGCATCCATCGATGTTAGACAGAAAAAATTGGGATAGTAAAGCAAAAGCTCGATAAATACACATTCTAGTTTGTTTTTGTCACTGTGATTAAACATGGACAAAATTACTTTGGGGGAGGAAAGGGTTTATTTGGTCTGCAGGTCACAGTTCATCATGGAGAGAAGCCAAGGAAGGGACTAAAGCAAATATCATGGGAAAATGTGGCTAACTGCTTTGTTCCATGTGGCTGTCTCAACTCCCTGTTTTAATACAGTCCTGATCCACCTGCCTGGGGATGATACCACCCACAGTAGACTCCCTTATTAACTAGTGATTAAGCAAATGGCCTACAAATATGCCTGACAGGAGCAATTCCTCAACTGACATGCCCTCCTCTCGGGTGTATCAAGTGAATGATCTTGATTAGATCCACTGCTGGAGTTCATATGTGGTTCACAAACACTCAATGCCTTGGCAGCTGATGATTTTAAATGCCAAGATAAACCGTGCATATGGACAGAGTCTATTCCTGAGTTCAGCCTACCTGTGAGTCCAGACTACCTCAGACTTTTCTATGTGGTTCATCTCTTATTCATAAGCTGGTGCTTGCTATGTGCACACCAGGAAAGAAAGTCAGGAAAGCAAAGAACCACAGAAAATACCAAGAGAACTAGAACTTTGAAAGTGATGTTCTCACAAATGAAAATTTTTTTGAAAAGAGAATGAATATAGACCAATCCACTACACCAAATTGGCTGAATGAAGACCTTTAGTGGCAGTGGAGAAGTCATTTAATAGTCAAATCAAGAGTCACATATCCTTGACCACCTAACATATATTTCCTTTTCCTCCAGATTTGTGGGAAATTTTCATTCTATGCTATTTTGGGAAATGATAAAGCAATAACAATGTGGAGATTAACTACCATTGCTACTTTGATAGGTAAAGCCAGTCACAGAGAGCTTTTAGACAATCCATTTGTGGTTTTTACTATCATTAAGAATACTGACATTTCTGATGTGCAATCTTCCGGAATGCCATTTAGCTATTGAGAAAAAATAATCAAGTACAAACTGCCTTCTCAGAAATGTCTGACCTGCTAAGCTGCCTTCAATGAAAGAAATATTAAGTGATAAGGTTTCTGGAAAACAATGAGCCACTCCCTCTGTGTTTTTCTCTTTCCCAGTTCTTGAAGGTACATCTTTATTTCATCAGAATATTACTCTACAATAAGTAATTTTAAATTGATAATTGCATACTGAATTGCTATAAATAATTGTACCTTATTCTCTGATGCTATTACTTTGGCATTTTGTCCTTATAGTATTCAAGTTTAAGTTGAAAACAAAAAAATCCCATTTTTTAAAAAAGATTTTATTTTATTTTTAGTCTATGTGCTTGAGTGTTTGCCTGGGTAAAAGTGTACAGACTGTGGACTTTGGATGAAAATAAGTAGGAAAAAAGAAAATATTACTAAAGTGAAAAAGCACTAGAATTCAATCATATGAATACAATTGAGCTCAAAATCAGAAACAAACAGGTAGGAGATAGAAGGATGGCTCAAAGGTAAGAGCACCAGCTGCTCTTCCAGAGGACCAGGGTTCCATTCCTTGCACCTGCATAGTGGCTCAGAACCATCTGTAACTTCAGTCCCAGAGGGTTCTAACCTCTTCTGACCTCCTTGTTACTGCATGCACATGGGGCACTGACATAAATGCAAGCAAAATGACCATTCACATTTCAATAAATACAGGAGGTGGGGAGGAGGTGGGCAGGATTAGGTAAGTCAGCAAAAGCAGGCTGGCAGCCGAGGAAAGAAAACAACACAGAGTGTAGTAGTAGTGTGTTGAAAGGGGGAAATAACACAGAAAAATATTCAAAAATGTAATAGCCTTCATTACTCTTCAAGGAAGGAAAATGTACAAAAAAAACTAGATTACTGTACTCGCAAATGTATTGACTGGTTTCGTAGGTCAACATGACACAAGCTAGAGACATCAAAGAGGAAGGAAACTTAGTTGAGGAACTGTCTCCATGAGATCAGCTGTAAGGCATTTTCTCAATCAGTGACCAATGGTGGAGGACCCAGACCATTATGGATGGTGCTAG
The DNA here is from genome assembly GCA_004026605.1 of Ondatra zibethicus. Taxonomy (NCBI): domain Eukaryota; kingdom Metazoa; phylum Chordata; class Mammalia; order Rodentia; family Cricetidae; genus Ondatra; species Ondatra zibethicus. Next base: position 212,194 of record PVIU01001415.1, on the reverse strand, counting down.
ACACATTCCTGTGTTCTATAAGGTGGAATGAGCGAGTCAGGGTAAGCAAGCTGGTAAGCAGCTCCCCTGGATGGCCTCTGCATCAGCTCCTGCCTCCAAGATCCTGCCCTGTGTGAAGTCCTGTCCTGACTTCCTTCAGTGATGAACAGCAATGTGGAAGTGTAAGTCAACTAAACCCTTTCTTCCCCAACTTGCTCTTTGGTTATGGCGTTTCATCACAGCAATAGAAGCCCTAACTTAGATAGCAAACAACACTAAGCTATACAATACCAGTTGCTGATGAGCATCTAGAGGAATCAAGAGTTCATCCACTGACAGTGTAAAGGAGGCTGGAATATCAATGCACTCTGAAAAATGTGGCCTTGTCAACAGCGTCAAGCACAGACCTATTGCATGGCTCAGAAATGATACTCCAAGCAAAGTTTGTATGCTCAGATACACAAATATGCACACATAAATATGTTCATGACAGCTTTTTGCATAATTGACAGGAACTAGCAAAACAAGCTCCTCAGTAGTAGAATGCATAGATAGCTTGAGGGTTGTTCATGTTGTAGAATATTATACAACAACAAACACTTCCTAAACAAAGAGTCAAATGCTAGGTATCTTAGACTTGGAAAGCATCTGAACTCTTCTAAGAGTGATTGTGTTTCAACTACCTGTGGGTGAGGAGATTTGAACGTCGTCATTCTCATGCTACAATTTTTTGAGTCTTTCTCAAATATTTTATAATATTAAAAAATCACTAGCTTTCAAGTCAAATAAAAACAAGCTCAGGGGTGATCATAGTCCATAGTCTACAGTTTACTAATCCCTCCTATATAGCAATTTTTTTAATGTAAAAAGTACAACTACCTGTGCAAGACCAAAGAATCTTCAGCATAAGATTGATGTTTTGGCAAGTTCAAGTTAATACATCCTAAAAAGGCAAAAACCTATGCTGTCAATTGACACAGAAAATTCATTTAATGAAAGCTAAAACCCAGACTTTACAAATCCTAGGAAAGGAACTTTCTCAACTTACTAAAGAATACCAAGTGTTGCATAGACAGCTCAGTCAGGAAAGTGTTTGCCTTGAAAGCATGAGGACCCAAGCAAGTTCAAGTTCAAGAATCCTTGCAAAAATAGCAGGAATGATGGTATATGCCTATAATCACAACGATGTTGAAGTGGAGAAGGGGAGAGTCCTGGGGTCTCTGGCTAACCAGCTTTGCCTTCTTGGTGAGTTTCAGGCCACTGAAAGACCTTGTCTCAAAAATAAGACTATGTGGCGTCTGAGCAATTATACCTGAGGTTATCCTCTGGTTTCCATATCAACAGACACAAACATAGGCACGTACATGTATACACACACACACACATACACACACACACACACAAACACGTACATGCACACAGAGTGGTTCTCAACCTTCCTAATGCTGTGACCATTTAATGCAGTTCCTCATGTAGTGGTGATCCCCCCCCAACCAAAAAATTATTTTCTTTGCCACTTCATAACTGTAATTTTGCTAGTGTTATGAATTGTAATATAAATATTTGGAGACATAGAGGTTTGTCAAAGGGGTCACAATCCACAGGCTTACAACCATTGATCTACCCCTAACTCTATAGTTAATTTCATATTTAGTAGTAAGAAGCTAGGGAGTCTAGATCCTGAATAAGGTAAAATATTGTCTCTCCATTTCTGTTGAACATTGTCCTAGAAGTCTCAGTTAACATAATAAGACAAGAAAAGAAAATATATACTATAAAATTTGGAAAGAGAAATATCACTGCATTTACACTGGAAGCTGGCATAATTATCTAAGTAGGAAATCCCCAAAATTGATAAGAAATGTGGAGATAGCAAGGTCAAGGAAGATGAGGCTATGAAACTATTGATAAGAACTATAGCAATGAAGAACTGGAATTCAGAATTTTAAAAACAATTCATTTTAAATGGCAGGTAAAAAGATATAATACCTAATAGTCTAATAAAATGAGTTTATATGCAGAAAACTACAAAACTGATGAAAGAAATGAGAGATATAAATAGAGAGGCAATCTAGGCCCATGGATAGAAAGACTAAATATAATAAAGATGCCATTTCTTTCAATGTTGATCTATAGATTTACTGGAATTTAAATAAAATTTTCAACAAAACTTTTCTGCATATGTATGCATTGATTTTAATGTTTAGGTAGGAAAACAAAAGACCAATATTGGCCAACAAAATTCTGAAGAACAACAGACTTGTAGGAGTCATCTAAAACAAATTCTCTAATTACTCCAAAGAACCACTATTTAACTATTAGCACAGTGTGAAATAACCAAAAGAATAGACACAAACATCAATGAAACAGAAGCGAGGACTCAGAAATGGATCTACATAATTATATTCCATTGATCTTTAACAAAGAAATAGGTGGTTCAATAGAGACAAAACATCTTTTCAGAAGACACAGAAGACAGTGCTGAGACAGCTGGTGGCCTGTATGGACCCAAAAAAATATAGACACTGACTTTACAACTTTATAAATATTAACTCAAAATGAACCATATACCTAAGTATGAGCCACTGTCTTAGTGAGTGTTCTATTGCTGTGTAGAGACACATGACCCTGGCAGCTCTTACAAAGAAAAGCATTTAACTGGGGGCTGGTTTACAGTTTCAGAGGTTTAGTTCATTGCCATCATGGCAGGGCACATGGCAGCAGGTAGGCGGACGTGCTCTGAAGAAGTTGAGAGTTCTACATCCAGACCCATAGGCAGCATGCAGAGAGAGACACAGGGTCTGGCTTAGGACGCTGAGGACCCAAAGGCCACCTCCAATGACTTACATCATCCAACAAGGTCACAGCTACTCCACCACCTCCTAATCCCTCAAGTAGTGCCATTCCCTGATGAGCAAGCATTCAAATATGAGCACCTATCGGGGGCCATTCCTAATCAAACCACCAAGGCCACGAAACTCACTGAGCTTATGCATGTCTCCACGTTTCTTACCATTGTTTCTCACCTATAGTTTGCAAACAGCTTGGTGGTCATTGGGGAATCCTCATAATTCATATTAGATATTTATGTAGCACTTATTGTATATGGTATCATTGATTTACCTACATAATTCTCTTAATTCAACATTCTACACAGTGGGAATTATTACAAGACTCTTCTTAAAAATGAGAGCCCTTGGACTGAAAGGATGACTTGGTGGTTTAGAGCATTAACAGCTCTTCCAGAGGGACCCAGTTTCAATTCTAGCACCCACATGGCGGCTCACTAGCCTCTGTAACTCCAGTCCCAGGGTACTGTCTTTCTACCCTTCATGGGTATTGCACACACATAGTATACAGACATGCCTGAAGGCAAAATGCAAGTATACTTAAAATATTTTTAATGAGAAATATAAATCCCAAAATTATATAACTTGTCTAAAGTCATTCAAGTAGCAATTGGAAATGCCAGAATTTAAACATGGGTGTTCCAGAGTCTACACTGCTAATTACACAGTACACTGATAAAGACTTTTCCCCCAGAAAATTGTTCATATCCAATTAGCCATATCTTAGAAGTATTCAGAATCACCATCATCCATCAGCCCATCCTGGTCCACATGTCTACACAACCTTATTGATCTGTCTGGAACTGTGTCATGCTTCTCTCATTGCTTGCTGCTGACTGACCTTCCTCAGACTTTCAGTTCACTACCGAAGCTTCCTTACCAAACAGTAGCCTCTGTGATCAGGGGACATTGGTGAAAAGAGGCTCTTTGCGTTGTTCTATTTCCAGTTACCAGGATTTGCTCTGTCTGTGCCTGAACTGAGACAAGGCAGGAAAGAAAAGCACTTCAACAGCAACTTTTATACTTGAAATAAATAGTCTTTAAAATCCAGTCATTAAATGTGCATTAGTCTTTTTTTCAAGGGGTTCCTAGAGTGCAGAATAATAAAAATTTTAAGAGGCAGTTCAATCCCTGTTTGGCCTAGTTCCTAGAGTATAGGAACCCAAGCAGACGTCATCTGTCTCCTGCTTCCTCCAGCACCCTCCTTAAAATGGCAATTCCTAGGAGAACTTTTTTTTTTTTCAAACAGGTAAATTCTAGCTTCTTAGCTTTGTCTCTTGGCTACACAAAACGTGATCCTAACTTTGAGGCAGATCTTTGTCAGACAATTGTTCCAGAACTTCTTTGCCACGGAGCCACTCCCAGCTTGTGTACAAGGGGAGAAATAACACGTAAATGTGAAATGTTGGCTTAACTCCAGAACTAAGTGGGTCTAAACTTCTGAAATCCTAAAGACAGCTAGAGCCTAGCTCAGGGCTTACTTCTTTGATAAACTGCAGTGGCCAAAGTGATCCCCTTGGAGGTTGTTAGAATTGATATGAGTGAGCTGGGCATGGAGGCTATGGCTGCCATCCTAGCACCAGGGAGACAGAGGCATGATCAGGACTTCAGGGTCATCCTCAGTTATATAGCAAGTTCAAGACTAGCGTGAGCTGCATGAGACCCTGTCTCAAAACAAAATAATAAAGGGCAAGCAAAAAGGCCTGGATCCCTGACTAGGTCTCTATTGCACCAAGAGCTCTTCTCCTTGAGTTTTCTTGACTCTGTGAGGTTATGTCCTTTTTGCGCATGGCTAATAATAACTACATTAGCTTCCTGGCCACTCAGGTTGAAATGACGCAATCAGCAACTAAGAGTTAAATGTAGTCAAAGACTGCTCTTCGTTTCCCTGTTGTCCTGACCCAAATAATCACACACAAACTATATCAATTACACGGTGGTCTGCCAATGACTCCAGCATATTTCTAGCTAGCTATTACATCTTGAATTAACCCATTTCTATATATAATCTGTATATCGCTACAAGGCTGTGGCCTACCGGTAAGGTTCCAGCATATCCTCCCTCAGCAACTACATGGTGTCTCCCTGACTCTGCCTACTCTCTCTATATATCTCTGTTAGTATTTCCCTCCTGGCTTTATTCTGCCCTGCCATAGGCTGAAGCAGCTTCTTTATTACCAAAGGTAATAAAACATCCTCACAGCATACAGAGGGGAGTCCCATAGTTAAAGGAGATAACTAGTCTGTTGTCAAACAAAACAAAAGTATACTATTATGTTCTCTCTGAAACAAAAAAGGAAAAGAATTCTAGCATTCGTCAGCATGTTGCAGAACCGCTGCCCAAATTTTCTGAGTCTACACTGTCCCCACTGACCAGAAGCTTATGAAAACATCCAAGCCAGAATCTGTGCAGAGGGTACCTGACTCCAAAGAACATGTTCTTCTCTGTCAGACAGCTTCTAATAGAATTTCCGTGGAAATACAGGCTGTTCCCTGGGGGACCCAGGATAAGGGTCACAAGTTCAGTTACATACAAAGGAAAGCTTGTCTTGACATTCATCAGAGAACTTTCTACTTGGGTGATACATACAAAGACATTATCAAGAGACGTTGTTTGTGGGGAAAAAAAATCATCCTTATTTATCTTCCCAAATACATATGTTTTCTCTTACAATGTGAACAACCCAGGAAGTGGTACATTCTCCCTATTAAATACAAACTGAAAGTGTCTCCTCTCCTACAGTAAGTCCACAAAGAACATTGCTCCTCAAAGAGAGAAATCTGGCATGAGATCCCCGCTGGGCTTCAGTCAGCCAGCCTTTTCACAGACACTTACCAAAAACCCTATTTTTCCAAGTGTTGATGGAAGGAAACAAAGGGTTTGCTTCCCTTAAGATATCTCTAAATTAGAATTGGGAAGGCAGACAGTAAACAAACCATTATGTTCAAATAAATGCTATGGGATGCTACAAAAACACAGCAATGAAACATTTGGCAAGGAAATGGAACACCAGAGAAGGCTTGCTGTGTAAAACTTGGCCAGATATACTGTGGTGATTTGAATAAAAATGATTTGGAGGTGTGGTCTTGTTGGAGTAGGTGTGGCCTCGAGGCCTTGTCACTGGGGGTGGGCTTTTGAGGTTTCAGATCCTGTAGCCTGGTCCAGTTTCTCTCCTTCCTGCTTCCTATGGATCCAGACATAAAACTCAGCTAGCTCTCTAAGCATCGTGTTTGCCTGCAAGCTATCATGCTTCCCACCATGATGATAATGGACTAAACCTTTGAACTGAAAGTAAGCCCAGTTAAATGTTTCCCTTATAGGAGTTGCTGTGGTCACGGCATCTAGCCACAGCAATAGAACCCTAACTAAGACATATACCTAGCAAATACCTAGCATCAAGCAGCCAGCTACAACTACAGCAGCTCGAAGTGTGATGTGTTAGAGCAGCGGTTCTCAACCTTCCGAAGGCTGCGACCCTTTAATTCAGTTCCTCATGTTGTGGTGATCTCCAACCACAAATTATATTTTGTTGTTACCTCCTAACTGTAATCTTGCTGCTGTTATGAATCTCAGCGTGAATATCTGTGTTTTCTGATGGTCTTAGACGGCCCCTGAAAAAGAGGCATTCAACCGCCAAGGGGGTTTCGACCCACAGATTGAGAACCACTGTATAAGAAGGATGAAGCAACCTAAATATGTGATGTAAGAGCTAAACTGTGCAAGAGATTTTCTGTACAACATACAATAAGAGAGACGGGGCTTTATGCCGGGGGTAATGAAGCTCTACTGTTGTCCTATCATCAGATGATCGGGTTATCTGATAGATTCTAGTACAACCACTCTGAAACAGAGGACTCTGAAATGGGAAGGTCTTAGAGAGGCTGAGAAAGTAAAGGTAAGGAAGGGGCCCACTACTGTTGCCCCAAAGAAAAAGCAGTGTAGATATGAGCCAAGGAAATAACAGCAGAGATGAAGAAAGATAAAAGGAGTGCTTGGGAAGACATATTGCCCATGTCTGTAAATGGTCTGAAAAGTTAGACAGTCAAGAGTGAGAGGTCACAAGGGAAGTTACTTCCTTCCACAATACACTAAAGGAGGAACTTTGGTGAAAATAAAAACAATTGCAATGCTAGTTTTACATATTTTAATTTTATTGAAACTCTGCTTTCTTATTTCTAAAGTGTCCAGGAACTGCTAGAAAGGCCAAATATGATTTCATTGTCTACAATAGTGACAATAGCCTTAGAACATTTTCAAAATAATAATCAAGCAAAGGGAGGACACGCGCCTCCCAGGAGGCGGTGAGACAGGGAGACGTGCACACACCCAGTGTTAAGGAATGGAGCCTGAGAATAAGAGCACATTCCTGCAAGTGAAAACATAGGACGTGCCCAAAGGAATGTGGCCTGCTGCACAGCGGCTCTCTCCGGCCTCCAGCCATGCTAACTCAGCTTCACAAAGGGGCTTTCCACACCTGCTACGCTTCCTCCCAAAGTGAACATTCAGGTTGGAACTGGAGCACGTGGAGATTCTGGAATCTCCCCAACACCACTTCTCCCACCCCAGGCATTTACACCACTACAGAATTCCAACCCCAGAACCGAAGTCCTCTAGACTAGGATCTGACACGTGTGGAGAAAAGCAAGCTATTCTACCCCCACTGGGAGCCTTTTCCAAAGAGGACAGAGCTAGCCCAGCAGGGTGTCATCATGGCGAGCCCAGCAGGGTGTCATCATGGCGAGCCCAGCAGGGTGTCATCATGGCTACTCTGCAGCATCTGGTGCTGCCTTTCCTTACACAGCAGGTGAGCGTTGCCTCAACTGAGGCCTGCAATCTCCCCAATACTCCAAAATCCACTTTACATCCAAATGTTCCCTGAATTTTTATGGTTCACAATCTAGTTACTGAAAGTCATGGTAGCAGCAACCAAAGCTTGGGACCAGTACGTTCATAGGTAAATATAAGCTCAGGTAGCCAGGAGCCATGACCATAAAACAGCAACTCAGAGTCTAACACATAACAGTAGCTCAATTTAAGAAGTAAATAAATAATAACCATTGTCAAATGAGGACTGATCTAGCTTTCTCTTATTCTGTATTTTGACACCTCCATCAAGACAAAATTTTCTACTCATCAGAACCAGTTGTCCTGGACTGCGTCATTGTTAGATCTCAAAAGCAGCAATGTCAAGTTCTCCAAATTTTCTATAACAAGTGGAACCCTACTAATAGAGCTAGTTCATCTTGGTCCACTACACAATAAAATCTTTGTTTAACGTGAGTATACTAAACAACTGAAGGGGCCATTTCCATCTAATATACTCAATAAGGAGTTTTATACTGATAATTATGAGAGAGAAAAAGAGAGAAAACAGATGTGCATCTTTGTAATTTTTCCCAAATATCATCCAGGCTTAAATTAATCTTCTTGTAAGTGACTGGGGTTTTATTTCTTTGTCTATTTACTTAATTTTCTTTCTAGGGAGCACAGAAAAAAACACATGAAATTTAATAAGAATGTTTATTTTCAAGTGGGTTGAACAAATGAGCATTCTATTTACTTTCCGCGAAAATGCCACAACCCCCTAACCAGGAGTTGAAATATCAAAATTCCATTGTAATTCAGGCAACCAGCTTGCATTTGCCACCATCCTCAGACCTTGTCCCTAGGTCCCTTAGGGTATGAAGGCTCAGGATGGCCAAATATTGCCGCCAGACCCACAGTTCCTTTTTAACTTTCTAGTTCCTGCTACATTGGACTGATCATCTGTTTGCACAAGGAGCCTTGAGAAAGTTGAACAGTTTTTGCCTCTTCTCGTCTAATTTATAAGTGAACAGGTTTTTAAGTTACTAAGGAGTACAGGGAGTTCTTTGGAATTTATAATAGAACACCGAAGACTATGAAGTACACAATCCAGTATTAGATAAAAGGAAGCATTCTGAGACAAAGAACCAAAACTCCTATTAGTGTTCCTTTGTCCTCACCTCCCTTTCATCTACCACATGTGCTGGATGAGGTTGGGAGGGGTGAGAGAGGTGAACTGGGAGTGGGGGACACTATCACTTTACCATTTTGAAGCCTATCCATTCACTATGAAAGTTGAAAGACCCTTTGAGTGGAGCTAGGCTCAAGACATGTCTCGACCCCCCCAGGACAGTAAATACCATGTGCCCAGTAAATTCTTGACAACTCTTCCTGGTGTTCATTAACTTACCATTCTGGCAGCTGGAGTTGCGTGGAATGAAGACTCCTGTGCTTCTTGTAATGTATACTTCCCTTTCCAGAGACTGCTGCCATGCAAGTGAGCGGGCAGTGTTGCCGGCATCTGGCTTATGCATGCATTAGTGTATATGCATCAGGGGCAGCAGAGGGAGACTGCTCTCAGATTTCATTTATAGATAGAATTAGCTGTAAGCAGTCATTTAGCTTAGTTGCTTGTAAGCTGATAAAATTTAGCATTCTGAATACCATAAAAAGAAACCGCCTGTAAAAGAGTCCATGCTCTTGTAAGACTCCAGAATTAAAGGCAGAGTAAGAAACTAAAACTGGAACTCAAAAGTTTTGTAGTGGTGACTCACTGATGTTATAGAAAGATCGCATTGATCTAATCAAACCATTAAAACATTCTGCATACATAGCAACTAAGGAAGAAAAGGTTAACACATGAAAGGGGCAAGGGTTCCTGGTTCAACTAGGAAAGCTGAGTTATGTTTCTTAGGAAACGTTCATTACCTCCTAAGAATCATCATCTCAGTAGCTCTAGGCTACTTCCATCACTGAAGAAAGTCAGGGCAGGAACTCAAACAGGGTAGGAACCTAGAGGCCAGAGCTGAAGCAGAGGCTGTGGAGGGTGCTGCTCATTGGTCTGCACCCCATGGCTTACTCAGTCTGCTTTCTTATAGAACTCAGGACCACCAGTCCAGGGGTGGTCTCACCCACAATGGGCTAGTCCCTCCCACATCATTGCTAATTAATAATATGCCTGAAAGTTCCCCTGCAGCCTGATCTCAGTGGTTCTCAACTTGTGGGTCACGACCCTCTTGGGATGTCAAACAACCCCTTCACCACCTAAGACCATCAGAAAACACAGATGCTTACGTTATGATTCAAAACAGTAGCAAAACTATAGTTATAAAGTAGCAACGAAAATAATTGTATGGTTGGGGAGCACCAGACCATGAACTTTATTAAATGGTGGCAGCGTTAGCAAGGCTGAGAAGCACCGCTCTAGAGGCATTTCCTCAACTGAGGTTTTGTCCTCTCGGGTGACTCTAACTTGTGTTAAGCTGACTTGAAACTAGCCAACACGATGTCAAAAAGAAAAAGGAAAAAAAAAACAAACTAGGATCGGATAATGGATACAGAAGAGGAGAAACTGAAGGCCCAGTTTTGCAAAGTAGCACAAAAAAGAAAAGAAATAGTATTATTCAGGAGCATCTATTTTCTGACCCAGAATCCTGACCTGAGCATCAAAAATTATTGTCTGTTTTGGTTTCATAAGATTAGATAAATGGTTTTCTGACTTTAAAAAGTCACATTTTTTTTTCAAGGAAGACATTAAGCAGAAGTATAAACAATCAAGCAGTTTAATGTAGGGATGCTTTGGTTGAAAGACATCTGTGATGAGGTAGGTAAGTGACTGCGGCCCTCCTCCCCTCCACACACCTCCACCAGCCCCAAGAAATTCCACATCTTCAGTGAAGTGAGGTATGAAAATCGTGCAAGGCTTGATAGAGGACACAACAGAATAAACTGAGGTGAAAACACCACAATGGGAAAACATAAAATGATAAAGTGTTGAAGAGACACACGCTGCTATACCTGAGGAACCAGAGTTGACCATGCTCCCAGCTTATTTTTCTGTCTTTGTGGTTGTAAAGAATTAGTTAATTGATTTTCACTTACCAGTCAGTGTGTGTCTGCCTTCTGCACAACTAGACCATATTTTCCCCACACCTTCTAGCATCTTTCTTATCATCTCTGACTAGAGTTGGATGGATTCTCTTCACTGCTGACTCTCTGGCTGTAAACTCTCCAGCTGGAGCAAAGCTGGAATTCATTGTAACATTGGTTTGGAAAATAAAATAAAAACCTGAAGGGGATTAAATGGCTTAAATCAAGGAAAACAAAGCCCTCAAGTACTGATGTAAAACCTCTTAGTTCAGGAGCCCTTAGGAAAAGAAATAAAAAGCATAAACTATTAGAATTAAATTGAGTTATAAAGTTCCAATAAGAATTTTACCGGGCGGTGGTGGTGCAAGCCTTAAATCCCAGCACTCGGGAGGCAGAGGCAGGCGCATCTCTGTGAGTTCGAGGCCAGCCTGATCTACAAGAGCTAGTTCCAGGACAGGCTCCAAAGCCACAGAGAAACCCTGTCTCGAAAAACCAAAAAAGAAAAAAAAAAAGAATTTTGTTGTGCTAGGACCATTACCTTCTCTGAAGAATGAGGAACTGTTCTGGCAACTCAACAGTTCGGACTCCAGCTGGTGGCAATGTTTTACAAAGTTGTGTAACTTTTAAGAGGGGAATACCAGAGAGGACAGTCACTGGGGGCAGGTCTTCATGTTTATGCCCCAAACCTGATTGTATCCTTCTCTCTTGTTGGGGGCTGTGGACCCAGACTGTGAATTTTCTGTAAACAACCTGTTATGCTTGCAGCTGCTCTGAGCAAAACAACTTGTTTTTCCTGTGTTTGTAGCTACTCTGAGCACGAGACCCTCAGGAGTTCCTGATGGCAGGCGAGTGGCTTCTGGTGGGTTTGGCTGGGGCGTGGCTATCAGTTAAGGATCCTTATAAAAGCAGCTCTGGTACACAGTAAAGGGGGCATTCTTGTTTCAAGGATGACCCGTGTTTCTGTCTGTGTGTCTTTGCGTGTTTAAATCTCCAGGCCTTTGCCTGGCTAGTGAATGGTCCCGTAGTGCAGGCTCCGCACTACAGGCGTAGTATTGTAGTACACGTAATAGTACAGACGGTACACTCTCTACTTCCTGTTCCACTGAGGAGGTGTGAACAGCAGCTGCCAACCCCACCACGCCCTGTGTCCTCCACGCCTTGGTGGCCACGGTAACCGTATCTCCTCAAACCGCAAGCCACTGGTCAAGCTTTCCCTTGCGTTGCTTTCTGCAAGTGTCTGATCAAGGAAAACAGCAAATATGAGAACATTTACCTTGACTCCTCATGCAATAAACTCATGACTGTCAGAAAACATCCAGGGCTGACATCTAATGCCTGTGTAACCTGGCCTCATTGTCTAAAACTACCTTTCACAATCCACAGCAGCTGAGCACTGACCTGCCTGCTCATCGCCTCACACCTCCCACAGCCTCTCAGACAGCTCACACACGCCTGTCACCCAAACCCAAACACCGCTCAGGTACCAACAACACAGCAGTCCTCTGCTGAGCAGCCAACCCCAATATGGCATATAGTCTGTGAGCCGTGTCTCAAACCATGAAATCCCATAGCTCCAACCACACACCCGGTCCCTTGGGCTTTTGGTTATATAGCCCTCTTCACTGCTCCCCTTATACTGGGGATGTGTCAAGATTCCAAACTTCTGACCTCTCATTATACTATGCTACCTGGCAGTGTCAATCACTCTACTGCACCCATGTGGAACACAAAGACAGATATTTGTGGAATAAATGAGCGTACGTGTATTTTCATTTTCTCCTCTGTGTATAGAACAATGCAGAAATGGATACAAGAGAAACTGAACAGACTCTGTCTTCCCTCTGCCACCTACACATCACTACAGCTTGCCTTTCCTTTATTGTCACTTCTGTTTGTTTTACTCCGTTGTTTATCTCAGGACACACTCCGATTAGCCTTTAATTTGTTGTAATAAATCTCCATTATCCCTGACGTTACTTAGAAAGCATGGCTGCCTGATTAGTCAAGGCAATGATTTATAGTGAACCGGCTGTGCAGTACACCCTTCTGTGCAGTCGCTGTGACCCTGTCAGGGTCACTGAAGGCTTTTATTCCAAACAAGTTCAAGCTCTAGCTGTAAAATAACCGCACCAAAGTGCTAAAGAAAGGGGAAAACGTGCGTCTTTAGCCAAAGATTCCTGGAAAGGACAATCAAAATCTGATGGTCCAGAGTGAATAGGTTCAACCAATTCAAAACTCATGCTGGGGCTTCTTTCTCAGTGTGAAGCGATGGTGCTGAGCACTTGCAGGGTCTTTAATAGGAACTAATTTGTCCTGAGATCAGATTATTTCTTGTATGAGCAGTTGAGTCTGGCATCTTTCCTTGCTCGCTTGCGCTCCCCTTCTTCCTGCCGTGGGTTGCAGCAGAACATGGCCCTTTCCAGAAGTCAATCACTCACCAGAATGACATTCTTTGACTTGCAAATTCATGAGTCAAATGCACCTCTGTACTTAACAAAGTACCCACAATGCACCTCTTTACTTTACAAAATACCCACTTTTAGGGTTTCTGTTCCTGTGCCCAAAACAGACAATAACTTCTGCTAATGGAGAACATGACAACGTACAAAGAAAGGCAGGGGCCATGGCTCACCAGCACCTTACCACTGGCATACTCACCCCTGCACATGAGTTGATAAAGTCATACGTTCTGCCATTGATGAGGCAGACACAGCAGAATGTTGAGATAACCCAGTCTATGATAGAACAGAAAGTGATGTTCTCACTCTGATCTTCCAGCTTACTAGCACACTAGGTAACATGAAAGAGGAAGAAAACATAAGAGCCTCAACAGAATGCGCACTTCACAAAGGCCAGCACACAAATTCATGCTGTCTGAGACCTGCCCAGGCAGAAGGAACAGCATCAGCAGACTTTAGAACTGCCCAAGCCCCACATCACCACCCTACAGTCTCAGTTCTTTGTTCACCTGTAGTTTTCAGACCCATTGCTGTGGGGCTCCTGCAAGAAAGGGTCCATTCACCTACTAGATGAACTGCTGGAGTGCTCACAGTTTCCTGCTATACACAAAAGTACAGACAGAACATGAAGCAATGGATTTAGGTCATGCCATGCATGGTGAAATGCCCGCACTTGCACATAATTCTTTTTAGAAACTGTCCTCATTCTCCATGCGGAGACTAAGCTCAGCTTCATACTTTTTGAAAGTCGACTGGGCCAACAGATTGGAAAGGGGGCTCAGTTCAAGCTGATAAAACATCCTTCCTGCGCCAGTGAGAGGATATGAAAGAAGCCATAGGAATTGCATGGACTGTGTCTCTTAACATTCTCACCTCAACTCTCCCTAGGTCTATAGACACAAAACTACATTTTTACAACTGGGATGGAAATAAATTTCCAAAGCATATTCTATACTAGAAATGCACCTTGGATAGCACTGATGAATCAGATCTCAAAAATTAGTCCAAAACAAACAAACAAAAATTTAAGGTACATATCAGTAAACTGTCACCAGCTATTTCTCTGGGAACGACAGGGTGTTCTTTACGGACTGCATGTGTTTTTATTTTTGAATGTTCAAAGGTTCTTCTTTGAAGAAATGGTGCCATTGGATTATTATCTTATTGTTGATGTTCAATGATGCAAAAGCTGCCGTTTCCACACTTATCCCCAAATTTTATGTGTGAAGCCCAAATTCTGAGACTACTGAAGTAAGACTTCTCACTCCCAGCTTTTTGCGTGGTAAACAGATGATTTTTCCCAGTGTGTCACACCGTATGAAAGATTACAGAGAGAGAAGGGAACGGAGCCAACTCTGTGTCTAAACTGCAGCAGAGCACAAACGATACCATCTCACCCAAAGTCAGCATCCCACACTTTTTAACCTCTGCTGGACATTTCATCATTTTAAGGAATTTAGATGAAGGGTGAGATGAAGAGGGTTTATTGAATTGTTTTCCGTTGCTTTAAATCTATATAAATAAATCTTAGATATGCCTATTAAAGATGGGTGTCTACATGTTACTTTACCACGTGGGTGACATTCCAGAGACACTCACATATGTAAAAATAGTGAGTTGTGCATTGTCAACAGCATAGTAAGGCCATCAAGGATCTTTTCTATGTCAGTATTATATGACCTTGTTTCTCTTTAAATAGTATAAATCTTTTGCCTTTTACTAAGTCAGTGTCAACTGTATACACAACTGCATATACTCTAGGCAAATGTTTCCAAAGATGTATTTGTGTTCTAGATCGATAATTCCTAGAGTATGCCCACTCTTTTTTTGAAACTACAACAAAAAACCAAAGATATTAAACATGAAACTTACATTGTACAGAGTGTTAGGATAGAAAGGGCTAAATAACTGATATCTGTATAAGTGCTGAGGAGAAACTGCAGAATGAACAAGTTCAAGTCTGCCCCCCACAGACTTGGAGAAGCCCAGGGCTTCTGATGATTCTCATGAAAGTCTCTGTGCTAGGGAGGCTATTCGTGACAAACTACCTGGTTAGATTTATTCCAAGCCCTCAAATTCATTGAAATTATAACTTTGCTTTCAGCATTAAAATCCTCAAATGGAAACTATACACTGATAGTTCAACTACTTTCCCCCAGAGCCTCACAAGAAGAGCAATTCTGTGTAGTATGAGGGGCCTGCTTTGTCAGGGTTTCTGTCCTGCCCGGTACCCCACAGCTGGCAAGCCCCAAAGAAAATTCACACAGAGAGTCTACATTAGGTTATAAACTGATTGGCCCATTAGCTCAGGCTTCTTATTAGCTCTTGTAACTTATATTAACCCATTATTCTTATCTATGTCAGCCACATGGCTCAGTACCTTTCTCAGTGGGGCAGGTCACATCCTGCTTCTTCAGTGGTTTGTGCAGGAATACCAAGGGAGCTTCCTGCTTCCCAGAATTCTCTTATTCTCCTTGCTCCGCCTCTACTTCCTGTCTGGTTGTCCCACCTATACATCCTGGCTAATGGCCAATCAGCATTTATTTAAATCATGATTGACAGAATACAGACAATTCTCCCGAATCAATTCTGGGTGCCTTTGGTAACACTAAATGTGCCTGTCCTGCCAATCAACCTAAGCCCATGAGCAGTAGACATCACCCAACAAACAGTCTTGCCAAACCTCTGTAGAGGTCCCCTCACAAACTGGTGTCTCTGGACTGCTTCTGTCTGCTGTTTTCATTTACCCCTTTATCATAAGTGGACTCTTATCTTTCTCTCCCATCAAATCATAACAAATGCATCATCTCCAGGTATGACTAATGACTCTCCTTTCAGGGTCTTCTATTCTGTCTAGGTGGAAGGGTGAATTGGCACTTACTGTCTAGGAAAAGCAGAAAGATGCTGAACTAATGAATACAGTTAATTTGAATTCTCAAGTGTAGCCTAACAGACCAAGAGCTATGAGGAAAAAAAAATCAGATATCCTGACCTTTTAAATGCCATCAAAAGTGGAATGCAAGTGTACGTTTTACTTCTGCCTATAATATCATAATCAGAATAACTGGCTTAATTAGTTTTGTTTGCAGTAAGCTGAGTTATTAAAAGCACAGCTTCTTGAGAGCAGTTGGTATTGCCATCTGGCTGGTCCCCTCGCTCCTGGCCCCATTCCCTTCTGCTGCTTGAGTCCAGAAGTCGACACTTCTCCAGACACGTAGCATGTTGGCGGTTAGTATAAGTGGGTATGTAAGACTAGATGAAGGTCAGTCCATCTTGCCAAAAATGCATCTCAGAAAAGAATGCAGCCCTGGGGCAAGCAGAGTCCATTTGAGAAGCAAGGTTGCTGGACTCCAGGCTAAGAATGAGAAAATTTCCCTCATAAAAATGAATTGGGGGGGGGGGGGCTGGAAAGATGGCTCAGAGGTTAAGAGCACTGGCTGCTCTTCCAAAGGTCCTGAGTTCAATTCCCAGCAACCATATGGTGGCTCACAACCATCTGTAATGAGATCTGGTGCCCTCTTCTGGCCTACAGGGATACATTCAAGCAGAACACTGTATACATAATAAATAAATAAACCTTAAAAAATTGATCAGAAAGCCAGGCCTTTAATCCCACTGCTCAGTAGGGAGGCAGAGGTAGGCAGATCTCTGTGAGTTTGAGGCCAGCCTGGTCTACAGAGCTAGTTCCAGGAGAGGCTCCAAAGCTATGGAGAAACCCTATCTCAAAAAAAAGGAAAGAAAGAAAGAGGAAAGGGAAGGGAAGGGAAGGGAAGGAAAGGAAAGGAAAGGAAAGGAAAGGAAAGGAAAGGAAAGGAAAGGAAAGGAAAGGAAAGGAAAGGAAAGGAAAGGAAAGGAAAGGGAAAAAAATGACCAGAGAATCCTGGGAAGTAAACTGATCTCACTTCATCTTCTCAAGGTCCTGTTCTCCTTTAGAGCATTTGCTAAGCTAGGGTCTACTGCCAGTCACTTGTCTCACAGTCTCATCCCATGTCTCTCAGTTTCCAAACTTTTCAACAGGAATGGTACTAAAATGGTTCCATTTCTATTAAGCAACACTACCTCAAGTGGCCTTGAAAGCCAGAACAAATCCTGCCCTCTTCATAAAACTGCTCTGTGCCCTGGGAGTAACTAGTTCTCTAGTTCTCTAACAGCTTGAAACCAGTCTTGAGCAATTCAGTCATCTCATTTTCTTCTTCAAAAGACTTGAATACTTTGATATCTCTAGTGCAGAGAGTTCTATAACTAGGTCTAATGATTATGATTTTCTGAACTGAACTTAACTACACTGTCCTAATTTCTATTTATAACATTGAAATAAATATCTAGCCACAACTGAATTTATAATAAAACAAGTAACTACATGTGTGTTTGTGCATTTGCACACATACACTGGGGGAAGGAATATTTTCCCCCTGGGCCAGTTCACCACCACTTGGGCAACCTGGTGGTCCCCTACTCATGGAAGGCCACCCCAACTCATGGAAGGCCACTATAATGAATGACGCTGAACTTAGTGAGGGCATTCTATCACCATAGCACACTATAGCCAAGAACTCCTAGGTTCAAATGATCCCCCTGCCTAAACCTCACGAGTAGCTGAGACTACAGGCATGTACCACTGCACACAGCACAGATACTTTCCAAGACACATAAAAAGTGATTTTGTCATTAAGCAAATATCTGCCTGTTTTTAAGCGAGGCTACATGGTATGCTCTGTGGCTCCTAGACTGCAAGCTACTATCCTAAACATGTAGGTAGCTATAACACAACGTATCTGAGTATGCTGATTACTGGCTTGTACCTCATGATTTGATCGGCCTGCTTTCTTATACAACCCAGGACTACCATCCCAGGGATGATACCACCCACAACAGGCTGAGCCCTTCCACATCAATCATTAATAAAGAAAAGTACCCCCACAGACGTGACTATGGACAATCTGATGAAGGCATTTTCTCAGTTGAAGTTCCTCTTACCATATAATTCTAGCTTATGTCAAGTCGACGACACACACACACACAAAAAAAAAAAAAACTGGGACAAACATGTGGTTATCTGAATAAGAATGCTCCCCCCCCACAGTCTCATCTGCTTGAATGCTTGGTTCCCAGTTGGTAGAACTATTGGATAAGGATTAGGAGATATGATCTTGTTGGAAAAGTTGTGTTACTGGGGGGTGGGTTTTGAGGTTTCTAAAGCCCATGCTTGACCCAGTATCTGTTTCTCTTTTTCTCTGTATGTATGATCTATATCTGTCTGCTTTTCTCTCTCTCTCCTCTTTCTCTCTATCTCTCTCATGTGTGTGTGTCTCTCTCTGCCTGCAAGTCTCTCTGTATGCCTCTCTCTCTCTCTCTCTCTCTCTCTCTTTCTCTCTCCCCTCCCTCTTAGCTTGAACTTGCCCACCAGATGTGACTTCTAAACTACTGCTCCAACACCTTGCCTGCCTGACTGCCTGCTGCCACATCCCTTGCCATGATAATCATGGATTAACCCTCTGAAAGTTAAGCAAGTCCCCAGTTAAATGCTTTCTTAAAAGTTGTTTAGCTCATGCTGTCTTCTCTCAGCAATAGAACAGTAATGAAGACACACACCTTTCAGCAATAATTTTTAATATTTATAGCCTCAATTCTCCAATCAAAAGACACAACAAACTGACTGAATGGATCAATAAACAAAATCCATATATCTTTTGATATACAAGATGGTTGCTGTGTAACAGCTTCCCCCAAAATAAAACATTCAATGCTATAGGAAAGCAGTAAGGTAAACAACTCCAAATAGCTTCAGGAAGTCCCTAAAACTGACTGGATGCACAACCCTCCTCCCTGCCAGAGGAAACAATAAAAGCTGAGAATCTCTCTCAAACAAAGTCAAGCTAAAAAGACTATGAGATCAAACCAGGTGTCTAGAAGAAGCCAGAATTAGCAGAGCTGCCTAGATGAGTTTTAGACCAGAATCGTTGGACAAGAACACCTCCAGCCTGTTGAGCTGCCTACAAGTTGTGCAGTGTGCTCCAGGTTCCCAGATGCTGTCACCCATGCTGGGGTGGACCTTGGTGATACGTCTGTCTTTGAGTCATTTCTGCTCTTATAAGCAGTCCTTCACCAATATTCCTTTTAAAAAAAATCTCCCAATAGATTTCATTGGTTCATCAAGTTGGACTTTAGTGTTATCCATGCGATGGTCTGTCATTGGTTCCCTGTACTTAGGTCTGTCGTGAGTTCTCTGTCTGGGGTGAGTAGATGTGTGTCTTATACCTCCCTAGGAAAAGTTCTGTCACAAAATCTTGAGCACCTCCTTACAGTGAAGGCATGGACAAAAAGTGCTCCAGTCAAGCAGGCTCAGAAAACAACAAGTTTTTCTATCATATCTGACATAGCAGGTCTCAAACTAAAACTAACCAGAAGATATAAAGAAGAACACTTCAAGCTAATCAAAGAAACAATTAGCTAAGAAGACATATTATCATAAACATATATTCACCAAACTTGAGTGCACCCAATTTCATACCACTTACTGGAATTACAGAGATATATTGACATAAATCCAGTAATAGTAGGTTATTTCATTTTAATATACCCCATTAAAAAATAAAACCCTAAGCAGAGATACACGAGAATTAACTGACAATACATTGAATGAACTTAACAGTTATCTACACAATATTCTATCTAAATACACAGCAGAATCTGAAATGTTCTCTAAAACAGACCAAAAAAATAGGCATCTTCATAAATAAAACAAATCTTAAAGTTTTAGAGAAACTGAAATAACTTCATGTATCTTCTAAATCATGATGCAATCAAACTAAAAACTGATAGAAGACAAATCTAAGAGCTGATTCTTTGAGAAAATGAACAAGACTGACAGACCATTGGCCAAACTAGACAACAGAATGAAAGAGATATATTGGGGATGAATAAGAAAGGAAAGGTTCTGGCTAAAAAGGGATGCGTTCTTGTCAAGTTAACAAGGGGTCCATTGTGCTGACTCATTTTATGCTAATTTGACACAAGCTAGAGTCATTGGAGAGGACAGAACCTCAACTGAGGAATTGCCTCAATAAGATAAGGCTAAAGGCAGGCCTATATTCACAATAGCTAGGAAACGGAAACAACTTAATTGTCCTTCTGTTGACAAATGGATAATGAAATGTGATACATATATACTATGAAATACTATTCAGATGTAGAAAAAAGTGAAATCATGAATTTACAGTTAAATGGATAGAATTAGAAAAAAATCATATTGAGTGACATAACTTTTATGCAAAAAGACAAACATCATGTTCTCTTATCTGCCGTTCCTAGCTCTAAATCTTCAAGTGTGAATATATAACTTGGAGTAACTTCAGAAACCAGGAAAAGAAAATGGGACCATATGAGGGGAAGTGTCACAGCAGGGTATAAGTGATCCGAAAGAGGAAATAAGGGAAACCATAGGAGAAACTTTAGTTATGGGAGGTAGAAGGTGATAACTACAGGGGGTGGGGGGAGAAGAAAACTAACAGCAGGGAGGTCTGAAAAAGTTTGAAGGAATCATAGTATCTTCAATCTATGTCTTCGTTAGGGTTTCTACTACTGCAATTCAACACCATGACAAAAAAGCAAGTTGGAGAGGAAAGTGTTTATTTGGCTTTTGCTTTTATATCTGCTCATCATCAAAGGAAGTTAGAACAGGAACTCAAACAGGTCATGAACCCGGAGGCAATAGCTGATACAGAGGCCATTGAAGGATGATACTTATTGGCTAGCTCCTCATGGTTTGCTCAGCCTGCTTGCTTATGGAACACAGAGCCACCTTCTCAGGGTGGCCCCAGCTACAATGGCTTGGGCCCTCCCATATCCGTCACTAATTAAGAAAATACCGTCTAGGCCTACCTATAGCCATCTTATTGAGGTACTTTCTCAATCAAGGCTCCCTCCTCTCTAATGAATCTAGCTTGTGTCAAGTTGACATAAAACTAGCCAGCTCAATCTACCTAAAATTATATATACCATATATAGGTCTATATATACATATACATATATAGTTTAAACAAAGTTATTCTATCTGGGCTAACAATGGTGCCCAAAGAACCATATGCTATCTAACAAAAATCCCAAGACCAAGCATGAGAAGCTCCCATTTTGAGTTGTTGGTCAGAGTTATCCGAGTGACACTTAAAACATTATAGGCTATTGGTGTTGCCCTTGGTTGCCTTCCAGAGGTTGAGGGCCAGTCCCTATTGACTAAAGACATGTACTTGGGACAGAAGCCCTGGAGGACTGGACTGGATCTGACCTGAAAGCTTCCTCCCTGAGAACTACCTTTCATGGTGCCAGAAGGCACCACATAAGCTTCCAAAAGAGCAAAGCAACCAACAGTCCGACCCAGTTATAATTCGATGAACTAAATCAATGACCAGTATAACTTGATATCTCTAAGGGTGCAATAGTGGCAAGCACACTTTGTCACTAACCAACAACACTCTAACTGGATTTAAAGTCCAGTCAGCAACAGGGAAACCATGCCTGGTACTGGAAACCTAGCCAACTACTCAGGGCTAGTGAAATCATGGATCTTGGAGGAAAACCTAAATTGCCACTTATTAAGCCAACATAATTCCTTACCTACATCGGAATGTTTGACTATTTATCCTTATATACACAAGTATAGCTTTCACCCCTCAGCAAAAAAAAAAAAAAAAAAAGAAATGAAATAAAATTTAAAAGTATTCTTGCAATAGACAGAGACCATTACAGAAAATCACAATTGATCAAAATGCTTAGAACAAGTGAGTGGTACGCAGCCCCAACTGATATATCTACAACACAACTCCCATACCTAAGGCTCAGGGATCATAGGGGAAGAAAGGAGTAGAAAACGTGTAAGAGTCAGAGGAACAGGAAGCTTGCTGTGAGATTTAGTCTCCTAGCAATGCCAGAGAACCTACACCTATGAAGCCTCATCAACTGCCGTAGCAAGAGCCAAAAAATGATGACAACAGATGCATTCACGTGGAAGAGGAACTGTCACAAGGCCTCAATCCTAGGTAAAGAACTATAAACAACTAAGGAATTCTGAAAGCAGGAGAAAGAGTCTTTTCCTAGGAAAGAGCCCCTAAATTGGTTATCCAATACCCAGTGGTCAGACCCGAAATTATATACATACAAGTAACATTATCCAAACTTAGCAGTTTGTATTTATGTATTTAGGTGCAGGTATAAACATGTAACAATTAAAGACACAGAGGGAATGAATTTGATAGAGGGAAGGGCTGAAGGTAAGAAAAGGAAGGGGAACAGGATTTATTTCTATTTTATAAAGGAAAACACGTATTTTTAAAGATGTCAGTTAAAGCATTCTATAGCCCAACCATACCACATGGAAGAAAAAGGGAAAGGGAAGAAATAGGAAAGTCAGAGAAACCATAAAAATTATTTGAGTATAGCCTTTGCATAACTACAAAATCCATCATTTTTTGACTCAAAGAAAATCAAGGAGACCTAAAGTACTGAAGTTCTGATGGTTCTGTTCCTGAAGTTTCCTCCCTGCTAGTCTTAGCAACAATGGCTCCTGAATACACAGGACTTGGAGTATTAATGTGAACACTGAAAATAAACAGCCATGTTACACAACCCAATTATCACCTTTTATCTTAAAGAGGAGAGGCAGCCTTGACTGACTTGGGATAAAAAAGCAACCTGCTGTGCCCTCCACCACCCTCCTGCCTCACTGCCATCCAGGGAACTCTGCTGAAGAAAGAGCAGCTTCTTCCTCCCATGGAGCTCCCCAAGAATGCAAGTTTCATCAGGCACTGCAGGAACTTCAACCTCAGGGACAAGAGACCCCCCCATAAATTAGTGCCAAGATCTCTTGTGTCTGTTTTCAACTTTTTCATGGTCTACTACTGTCAATTTCCTAAAATCAGCTCATTTCAGAACATGAAACGATCCTTAACACATATGGGATTTAAGTTCAAAATTAATTTTACAAATATATACAATGCTGATTATACACATGATGTGTTAAAAGATCATGAAGTGCAAGGCATGCTTATGTCAAAGTATCAGAAATATAACTATTTGAGTTCTTATATTACAGAAACATTCGATTACCCAAAGTATAGTCTAGACCTGGGAAATAAAGAATAAATATTGAAACGGCAAAATGGGTGCTTGGGAGATGGTTGATTTGGCAAACATAAGGGTCTGTGTTCAGATCATATACATCTGTAATCTTAGCGGGCAAAGACCGGCAAATCTCCAGAGCTTTCTGACCACCAGATTAACTAGTAAGTAGAATTATTTAAACCTGGTTTCTCTGGGTTCAAGAGAGACCACATCTCCAACAATATGGTGGGTGAGGTAGAAGACACCAGAGGTCAATGACTGCTTCCACATGAATGCTCTCATACACATAAATACACACCAGAGAGAGAGAGGAAAATCAAGGGAAAGTACACAGAGATGTCACTTTCCTCACAGAAGGACAACTCAACATCGACACAGTTATAAACAGTGTGGCTATCCACTTTCCCGAACTGCAGTAGACGATCAGAAATGACGGTACGACTTAGGACTGCCTAAGACGGAAGCAAGTACCACTGAGAGTGTGATAGCATGGCATCACGCCCCAGCCAGGGACACGAATGCAGTGTGAGAAATGGCAAAACCTATTGTCAGAAACTTCAGTCTGAAAAATGTGTCCCCATCAAGCACACACTGGCCCTGTGGTGCTACACAAGACAAACACTATGGCTGTTCATTTTCTCATAACTTCAGAAAAACTTGGATTCACATGTTTGTTTCTGATGGGTGAAGATTAACTAAGATCCCTACAACAATGCTTCCAGAATGTTACTGAGTTATTGTTACTGAGTAGGCAGTTCTGTATATGTTGGGTTCCACAGTATTTACTTGTTCATATGGTGATGAGCATCCACCCATGCATCTATAGCCCTGGGTCACTTTTTAAAGGCTTTTACCTGATGACCCTCAACAGCTTAAAGACTTGTATTTCCCAGGCTTTGCTCTAAATTCTAATCCAATGATCCTGTTATTTCTATTATATCTTCTAAAAGTTGCAAGTGCCAGAATATAGAAACACTGAAGTGATTTAAATTGGGTATAAACAAATAGATTCCTCATCAATGGAAAGAGATTCTTGATTGAATTCACAGCAACAACGCATGTGGCTGGGTACCAGAAATGCCAATGTGGCATTTCAATATTTGCTTGACTACAGTTGAGTGTTTGGCATGGTTCAGATACAATATTTGAGTTATCTAAATGTACATAAATACATACACATAGCAAATATGAACAATCTTTCTACTGAAAAGACTGGTCACCTAGATTAAAAGAACATACACAGCTTTGTGGAATCAACTCCAGTGGAGGGGAAGTCTAGTGTCACAGCACCAGCTGGTACCTTCCAAGTTTTTCAATGACCTCTCAGACACTCTGGGATTTTCATAAACAAAAAGCATACTATTTGGAATAGTTTTTGTCATTCAGTCAAACATATTTCATGATTAATGCAACATGCTTTGCACATAAAGCATGGTACAATAAATCCTACTTTTCAATGCATCTTAAATCGAGCTAAACCATCTAAGTTTTCCAATTGCTTGCCTCTTAGATGTTTGTGATTTTTTATGTCATTCAATCAAATGGCTTTTACAATTAACGTAAAATGCTTTACATTTACAAGTATGATTCTGCTTTTCAAAACTTCTTCAACTGGTTTCCTATCAGAGTACATATAATGTTACCAAATCATGCTAAGAGCTTGATTAAAGCACTATCCGTTCCATTAACTAACACAACACAACATACATGAGCTAAAACTCAGTTTTAACATTGCATAACTGAATATCTCTCAAGAGACCTTTGATTTCTACTGTCTGGGTGCATGAATACGTAATGATGTGGCTTTTATTTTTAAAGCAAAATAACAGATCTGTAAGAGTCATCATTTCTGTTATCAAACTCCACTGTATAATCCAGACAACCTTGCTCTGGAGAAATCCTGCAGAGTTCCTTCTACACAGGTTATCTCACACTCACAGGTAAAG
Source organism: Ondatra zibethicus (assembly GCA_004026605.1). Lineage (NCBI taxonomy): Eukaryota > Metazoa > Chordata > Mammalia > Rodentia > Cricetidae > Ondatra > Ondatra zibethicus. The sequence goes on along the minus strand of PVIU01001415.1, from coordinate 186,951 downwards.
CTACTTTCACATGGTCTTCGTTATTTATTAATGACCTTGGTATAAAACTAGGAACAGTATAAAACTGGGTAAAAACCCAATGAGGTGGGAGGTTGAAATGCTGCATTGTCTTATGGAAAATGCTCAGCATTGCAGGACTTGTATGATGTATATGCACCACCAATAGCCACTGTGAATGAGATAGAAGGCCATATTCGTTTTCCAGAGGGACAGGAAGCCTTTAAGTGGTAAAGCACTCCTCCATGTGAGCTTTTCCCTCTAAATAGCCAGACAAGCCAATCTACCAAAACCACCAACTTTTCTACCTCCAACCAGCTGAATGTCCAGACAGCCCTGACCTAGACTCAAGAGAAGAGAAGACTCACAATACCTGCTATGAGTCCTTCTACTCATGGGGTCAGTCAAAGGAAAGGAGAAATAAACTTTCTTCTTCCCAGAATGCTTTAGTGATGGCTTTTATGCCAGCCCATGGCTCCTTACACATGGAGTGGTTTTGTCCTGGCCTGGTGATTCACACCACTACCAAGTGCTTTCTGCAGCACCCAGTCAATATCATCTACGTATGTGAGTAAAGGCCTCAACAGCTGATGTTTTCAAGGCCACAGTAAATTTGGTCTGCACCCAGGTTAGAAAAGCACAAGGAAGAATAGTTTTATAAACCTGGGGTATCCTGAATCACAGCACTGGGGAGGTAGATCAGGAAGCAGGAATATCACAAAGCCCAGGCTAGCCTGGGCCATGAAGCAAACCTTGCTTTAATTTTGTCCCTCCTCCAAACTGGAAGGACTGGTAGTATCCAGATTCATTTGCTCCTGTGTAGGAAGAGGGGACATGACCTCTCTTTCTGTCTCTAGAGAATCTCTAAACCGCCAACACAAGGATGAGCAAGAAACTCTCAAGAGTTGGACATGTAACTCTGCCATCCCTACCAATGAGGCTAAAGTTTCTCTAAAGCGGACCTGACTTATTCCAAGGGAAGGATTTCTTTGTGTGTCCTGGAGGGTAGGGTGATGTAGGAGAATACAGTTAGTATCCATTGAGATTTGCTCGAGAGCAACTGGGCAGAGAACCCCTGCTTGGTCAGACAACATGCAGGCCTCCAGAAGTTCAGGTAAGCCATCTGCCAGTGGGCTTCCTCAACTCTCTCCATGTCCCACTCTGTCCACTGCTCCTCTTGCTATGGCCCAGCCCTTAACTTGGGCAGAGACTCCTTGCTTAACCAGAGGCCACACTTGCTAAAAGACCAAAGAGGAAACAGAAACCAAAGAACAAAACACCAATCCAACAAAGACAAACTCAGAAATCCGCACCAAGACTTATAATCACCACAAACCCAGATGACTACATAATAGTGTAAGGGACACACCAACAATAGCCAAGACAATAGGTCACTACCAGAGGCCAACTATTCTACTACAGCAAGCCCTGGATCTTCCAACACAATTGAAGCACAAGAAAAGGACCTTAAAACCAATTTTATGAAAGTGATAGAGGTCCTTAAAGTGGGAATGAATAAATCCCTTAAAGGAATTGACAAAAAGACAATTTAAAAAGCCAGGGAAACACACACACACACACACACACACACACAATGGAGGAAATGAATAAATTCCTTTTAAAAAGCCAAGAAAGTCAAGAAAAAAAACCTAACATTTGAAGGAAACAAATAAAACTGTTCAAGACCTGAAAATGGAAATAGAAGCAATAAAGAAAACACAAACTGAGGGAATCCTAGAAATGAATCTAGGTAACTGAACAAAAACTATAGAGGCAAGCTTCACAAACAGAATGCAAGAAATAAAGAGAGAATCTCAGGCATTGAAGGTACAATAGAAGAAACTGATATATCAGTCAAATAACACATTAAGTCTAGAAAATTCCTGACACATAACATTGAGGAAATCTGGGACACCATGAAAAGACCAAATGTAAGAATACTAGAAATAGCAGAAGGAGAAAGATACCAGTTCAAAGGCTGAGAAAACTTTTTCAACAATTCATGGAAGAAAATTTTTCTAAACTAGAAAAGAACATGCCAATAAAGGTAAAACAAACATACAAAATACCAATATATCAGACAAGAAAAGAAAGTATGTGCCAAATAATAATCAAAATGCTAAACATAAAGAACAAAGAAAGAATATTTAAAGCTGCAAGGGAAAAAGACCAAGTAAGATATAAAAGCAGACCTATTAAAATTATACATGACTTCTCAATGGAGATTCTAAAAATCAGAATGGTTTGAATATATGTACTGTAGTCTCTAAGAAACTACAGATGCCATCCCAGATTACTATACTCAGCCAAATGTTTAATCACCATAGAAGGAACAAAACAAGATAGTCTATGATAAAGTCAAATTTAAATAATATCTATTTACAAATCCAACCCTATAGAAGGTACTAAAAAAAAAAATCTACAATCCAGGAGCTTAGTAACACTGCTGGAAATAAAGGAAATAATCTTCAGCAAAACCAAAAGGGAAACACACACACAGACACACCATAACCAGAATCAATATCACCAACAATAAAATAACAAGAATTACCATTATAGATCAAGGATATCTCTCAATATCAATGGACTCAATTCCCCAATAGAAAGACACAGATAAGCAGAATGGATGCAAAAACAGTATCCATCCTTCTTCTGGATCCAAGAAACATACCTCAACATCAAAGATAAACATTACCTCAGAGTAAAGGGTTAGAAGAAGGTTTTCCGAGCAAACGGACCTAAGAAACAATCTGGTATAGCCATTATAATATCTTACAAAATAGACTACAAGCCTAAACTAATCAAAAGAGACATAGAAGGACTATTTGTACTCATCAAAGGAAAAATCCTCCCAAATGATCTTTTAATCCTTGATATCTGTGACCCCAGTGAAAGGGAGCCACCCACTTTTGTAAAATACTACTAAATTTTAAGATACACATTGGCCCTCACACATTCATAGTGGTAGACTCAATACCCAACTGTCACCAATGAAAAGGACAACTAAGCAGAATCTAAAAGAGAAATACTGGAGATAACAGACATTATAAATCAGATGGACCTAATAGATTTCTACAGAACATTTCATCCAAACTCACTTTCTCCAAAATTGACCACATACTCAGTCACAATGAAAGTCTCAACAGACACAAAAAAATTCAAAGAGTTCCCCACATCCTATCAGACCATCACAGATTAAAGGTGAATTTCAACAACAACAGAAAGCCTACAAACTCATGGAAACTGAACAACCATCTACTGAATGAAAAGTGGGTCAAGATAGAAATAGAGAAAGAAACTAAGGACTTTCTAGAATTCAATAAAAATGAATATACAACATACCCAAATATAAGTCACAATGAAAGCAGTGCTAAGAGGATGGTTCATAGCACTAAGTAACTACATAAAAAACTTGGAGAGACCTCATATTAGCAACCTAATAGCACACCTGAAAGCTCTAGAACAAAAGGAAGTAAGAACATCCAAGAGGAATAAATGGTAGAAAATAATCAAACAGAGAGATTCTGAAATCAATAAATTAGAAACAAAGAACAATACAAAGAATGAATGAAATGAAGAGTTGGTTCTTTGAGAAAAATCAACAAGATAGACAAAATATTTTCAAACTAACTAAGAGACGAAGAGAGAATATCCAAATTAACAAAATCAGAAACAAGAAGGGGGACATAAAAACAGACACCAAGGAAATCAGGAGAATCATATGGGCATACTTTAGAAACCTGTTCTGATCAAATAAACAATATAAATAGACCTATAACCCCTAAGGAAATAGAAGTGGTCATTAAAAGTCCCCTTAAAGAAGAACTAACGCCAATATTTCTCAAATTATACCACAAAATATAACAGAAAGAACATTGCAGAATTCATTTAATGAGGCCAGAGTTACCCTAAACCCCAAACTGCACAAAATTTTAACTAAGAGAATTTCAGACCAGTTTCCCTTATGAACATAGATTCAAAAATACTCAATAAAATACTAGAAAACTAAACACAAGACACTTTAAAAAAAATCATCCACCATGACCAAATAGGCTTCAATTATGAGATGCAAGGATGGTTCAACATATGAAAATTAGTCAATGTAATCCACCATATTAAGAAACTGGCAGACAAAAACTACATAATCATCTTATTACATGCCAAAAAAGCCTTTGACAAAATTCAACACTCCTTCATGATAAAAGTCTTGGAGAGATCAGGGATACAAGGGACACATCTAACCAAAAAAAAAAAAAAAAAAAAAAAGGCAATATATGGCAAGTTGATAGCCAACATCAAACTAATGAAGAGAAATTCAAAGCAATTCCACTAAAATCAAGGACAAACCAAGGCTGGCTGTCCACTCTCTTCATATTTATTCAATATAGTACTCAAAGTTCTAGCTAGGGAAATAAGACACCTGCAGGAGATAATAGGGATATAATTTAGAAGGGAAGGAGTCAAAGTACTGATATTTGCAGGTGATATAATGGTATATATAAGTGACTCCAGTGATATAATGGTATTTGTAAGTGACTCCAAAAATTCTACCAGATAATGCCTAAAACTAATTAAAAGTTTCCCCAAAGTGGCTGGATACAAGATTAACTTAATACAAGATTAACTCAAAACAATCAGTAGCCCTCCTATATGCAAATGTCAAACAGACTGAGAAAGAAATCTAGAAACAATACCCTTCATAATAGCAACAAATAATATAAAATATCTTGGGGTTACTCTAACCAAACAAGTGAAAGATCTGTATTAAAGAGAAAACAACTTCAAGAATTTGAAGAAGATATCAGAAGATGAAAAGATCTCCCATGCTCATGGATTGGTAGGATTAATTGGTAGTGAAAATGGTCATCCTACCAAAAACAGTCTACAGAGTCAACATAATCACCATCAAAATCCCAAAACAATTCTTAACAGACCTTAAAAGGACAATACTCAACTTCATATCAAAACAAAAACCCCAGGATAGTTAACCAATCCTGAATAATAAATGAGCTTCAGAAGGCATCACCATTCCTGATTTCAAGTTGAACTACAGAGCTGTAGCAAATATATATATATTGGCATAAAAACAGACATGTTAATCAATGGAATCAAAGTAAAGACTCAGACATAAATCTACACCCCTATGGACACCTATTTTTGGTGGGATCAACTAAGCAGGACTCATGGGAGTGACCAGAGACTGGTGTGGCAATTGCAGAGCCTTTGTGTATCTACTCTAAGTCTTCTGCATATATATTATGGTCGTTGGCTTGGTATTTGGGGGGGGAGGCTCCTAACAGTGGGTGTGGGGGTGTCTCTGGGACTTTTTCTCTGTGAGATTGCCTTGCCCAGCCTTGATGTGAGAGTTTGTGCCTAGTGTTGCGGTATCTTGTTGTGCTGTGTTCAGCTGATGCCTGCTCTTTTCTCAGGAGAAACGCTAGGGGTGGGGGTGGGCAGAGGGGAACTGGGAGAGAACTGAGAGGAAGGAAAACTTTGGTCAGGATGCATTGTATGTGAGAAGATGAAAAAAGAAAGCAGGAAGGAAGAAAAGAAGGGAGGAAGGGAAGGAGGGAGGCAGGGACGAAGGAAAAGAAATGGGCTCAAAGGAAAGAAAGTGATCATTTATGTGACCCTATTGCCTTTAGAAAAAAGAACACAATACAAAAAGGGCTACTATTTGTTTTATACTTTTCTACTCTTTTTATGATAACCATCTGGAATTAAAATCAAAACTTTTAATTAACTATTTGTTTACTGATAGTGGTGAGTGGGCAAACTGCCTCTATCTGAGATCAACAGAGAAGAGATGTTGCTGAAAAGGAGCCTGAGTCGTCCAAGGTATCCATGACGTGAGCTAGAGTCCTGTTGAAAAGCAAAGCTCATCCAGCTTCATCTTCAAGCAGAAGTTGTGAAAGGAGACACCTGAACCTCCTAAGAAACAGGTCAGACTTCAACAAAATCAGGTAATAAAGCCCACCTTCTCGATACTTGGGGTCCAGTTTGTAAAGGTTATTGGTAGAAGTAGCTATTCATGGTTTCTTTAACTTCAAATCTCAAGTACAAAAAGCAACTTTAACAAATCAGCAAATGCCTTCATATTGAAATTGTGTAAATGTTGAATCTACTTCAGTTTCAAAAATGGAACTCTCAGCCCTTTATAAATTAAGAGGAAAAAGAAACTTATAAGGAAGTAAGTACATCTGCATGCAAAGATTTGGGCTAGTTTTGAAGATAGGTGCCTTTGTGTGCTGATTTTGTTTTTTGCAAACAGCTATAAGAGATGATTCTAAGAATGTTGAAGTTTCAAGAGAGAAAATATATCTAAAATTTACTTGAGCATTCTACTTGGGGGTTATATCAACTGTGTCATCTACTAGGAAACCAGTAGATGAAGTTAAAGGACTCCTAAGTTTGTAACTGAAAGCATGAGAGGGTTTAAAGATGCTGGAGACACAGTCAGCTGAGATGCTCCCAGGGTGTGGCTATGGGAATGCAAAAAGTGGGGCCATCCTCGTTGGGGAGGACAATGCCCTGCAGGCACACAGCTTACCTGTCAGCTGCCACAGTTCGAACCACTTGCTTTCACCCACTTTTTGTTCATGCAAAAATATGCGAGACCTTAATCCGCAGCACTCATATTTCACGCCAACCCCAGACAGAGTGGCTCTGGAAATGACTCAGTCAATCTGCAATTCAGGATTAACTTCCTGGCTGGTTCTTATCTGGTCATACACCAATGATTGCAACAAATTGTGTGTGGATTTAAAAGGAGAGGAAAGTATGTTTTACCATCCATATCAAAAATTAATTTGTAATGGCAAAATAAATACAAGTTACCAATGCCCAAGTTTACAGGTTGATGATCTGGAAATATCTCATTGTGCCACTTTATTTTCCAATTAATTACTGAAATAAAAATGCAATGCAAATGTGCTTGAATCCCACTGTGGTGAGGATATCAACTCTTAGCAGAAGAGCCATTACTTAAGAATGAAAATACTTAGACACAAGAATTGAACTGGATATGAAATTCTTCAATAATGTACTCACTGCAATAGATACATACTTAAATTATTATACTGTTGCATTTTTAAAATCATTTGTTTGGCCCTGTAAGTTTACCTGAATTCGGGTAATGATGAGTCATGCATGATATGATCTTTATCAGCATTTGACAAAATTCAGTATCTTTTCACAAAAAGGAAGTCAATGGATTAGAGGAGAAATGCACCTCAGCACAGTAAAGGCCAACAGAACAACCCGCTGGCTCACAGCATCCTCAGCAGCGGAAGCGTAAACGTTTTCCTCTAAGATGCCCATTCTCAAGGCTCTATTTATTACAGGATCAAACGTCTTGCCAAGACATAAATAAGAGACATCCTAATAGGAAAAGAAGAAGTGAGACTGCCTGTATTTGCTGATAACATGGATTTTCATATAGAAATTTTTAAAATATCTACAAAAGCTCGGTAGATGTAATCATATTAGGTGGCCTGGAAGGGCATAAACCCAGTGTCCCCAAATTACTAACATTTCTATTAACTACTAGCAGCTATTTAACAAAGAAATTAAGGGGGGGATAGACAATAACAAATAGTGAAAAGATCTATATGAATTGAAAGAAAGAGGGTCTGGTTCTGCACTTGCAGTGCAGGCTTAAGGACCTTAGTTCTAATTCTTGGCCACCATGGAAATAGCCAGGCATAGCCAGCCCAGCTCTAGGGACCAAAAGGTGGAGGACAGACAGATGGTCAGCAGCCTGGCTCCAGGTTCAAGAAGAGGCCCTTCTCAGGGAAATAAAGAGAGAGATGCTCTTCATGTCCTTCCTCCAAATTCCACGTATGACCACAAACATGCATACATCACAAGCATATGCCTCACACATACACACAACTAAGGAGGCAAAGGGGTGAACCAGAGGCTATTCTGTAATCATGAATTGGAAGAATTAACACTGCAAAACCACGACGAGTTATCGAAAGAGTCAACGCAATCGTTACCAAAATCCCAATGTCATTTTTCAAAGAAATGATCAAAAATTCTTAAATTAAAATAAATATATAAATGACCCTGAATACCCAAAACAATACCAAAAAAAGAACAAATTTTAAAACATATTATAAAAAGATTATAATAGAAAACCACATAGCAGAATAAAAATTTTTATATGACACACTGACCAATGGAACAAAATAGGAAACCCCAAGAACAGACACACATATTTGATCAACTGCTTTTTTTTTTTCAGAACTGAGGACCAAACTCACTTGCCACACAAACATTCTGCCACAGAGTCACAAGAGGCAAAGGAGTAAGCATAGCAGGATGACTACAGGAACTAACAAGGTATTATGTATCTCAAAATAACTAAAAAGGCAAACTTCATACATCCCAACATAAACATGGATTGGCAAGCTGGGTAATGGATATGCTAATTAGATTGATTTAACCATGCCATATTGTAGATACAGTATCAACCCACCACATTTTACCCAATAAATACATACAATATTATTTGTAAATTGAAAATAATAGTAATGTCTTAAGCATAACAAAAGTAAACTGTAGTTCTTTATTTAAAGAACCATTTTGTAAGCAAATCACTTGTCCCTCGGTGTTTTCTTAAGAAAAGTTTCCTTAAAACAGTGCACGGAGTGACGTCTCAGCTCATTAAAACGTCATCAAGAAATGGAAAAGCCATTGTTTACCTTCCCATTAATCCATTGTGGCCCCTGAAGAAAGTATCATGACCAGTGACCCAGCTCATGACAGCAGCAACCAAACTGCCTTTCTAAATGACTTTGGGCTCTTATGGAGAACTGTGGGGTCAAACGGCCAGCGTCCACCATGGCACCATGATGGGACCTGGCCTCTCCCAGTCTCCTCTCAATGTGAACAAGGAAGAGATCTGCAGCTTTGCACTTTGCCCAGCTCCCTCTTTTCACTCAGAAGAGCACTGCATATACTGGAAGCAAGCTTCCAGCACTGGAGAGAAGGATTAGGATGAAATGGAATCTCACAGGCAAATCCCCAGGTACAATATTGAAAATTTACCCTTTTGGGTCATTGCTAACACCGGCTGCCGCCTCCACCCCTGCTTGGAGCCGGCTGCCCACAGACTCTAGAGCAGTTTTCAAATAAAATGATAAATCTCAGATATCTTGAGTAGAAAATGGACAGTTGATAAAAACCAATCATGTTCACTCCAACCCAACCATAGATAACACAAAAGAACTGTGGGAGGAACCAGGCTTTTTTATTTTCTTTAAGAAATGATTTCTTTTTCAAGTTCAAAGTGATTTCAGAACCAAGATGCAGAAAATTAAGCCTCTTCCAAAGATTTAAAAGCTCCAGTATAATGTTGCCTCAGCAAATACAGTGGGTGTTCCGCTTTTGAGCCTGTAGACAGTACATATTTTAAACAGGCACATTTAAATGACCCAGAAAGATGTCTCCTGCAGCGCAAGTACATCTTGTTCAAAATGTGGCTGAGACCTTAGGGAAGAGGGTGATAGGTCCTAAGTAGGGAAGGAATCATTTGCTGTATTTTAAATGCAAATAAAGGTCACAGATCGATGCCATCACCTCCAACCCAATGGGAAAAATTAAAAAAAAAAGGATAAAGGTACATGTTTAGTAAAACCCCTAGAGACTCTTTAGGGACATGAAATTTCTTTGCTGTTTTTAAATATTCATTTCTTCCTATATATAACTATTCACTGGATTTCAAAATCATCTGGAAGCCATGCCACAAGCGATCCCTGTTAGGAAATAGCAAACAGCTAGGAAAGTGTTCAAGGACAGACTCAATGAATCTATTTCTATCTAACACAGAATGGATTTCAACCTGGCAACTCAGCAGCCCCCAAGATAAACAGTTCACGTCTCCTCCCTAACCCTCATACCCAAGCTCCTTAATATTATATATATGAGTGGTGAAGGAACACATGATTGATTATCATCCCAGGAAACGTCAGGTCTCCTATCTAACCACCCTTAGCTAGTACTCCCGTACTCCCCTTCCCAATACTGCTGGAGAGCACCCCTGAATTCAGAAGGGTCTACTGAGTTGCCAAGAAAAGCAGTTCCCCAGCGTGTACTGACCCACCATTCATGCCACTGTAGACATTCCGGTGATGGGATGCTGAGTCCTCTTGAGCTGGCCGTCGGAGAGTGCCCTCCCTGCTGCCCCCGCCGCTGCCTCCGCCTCCGCCTCCATGTTTGTGATCAGGACTGCCCCCATAATGTTGTTTGAGATGCTCTGGGCTTGTTCCTCTGGCTCTGGGAAGGTGCTCCAGGCTCCCTCCAAGGGCATGTTTCTGGAGATGCTCGGGGCTCCCTCCACTGTGCCTGGCATGTTCTGGGCTGCCCCCTGGTCTGTGCTTCTGGAAATGTTCAGGGCTCCCACTCAACACATGCTTGGGCAGCATTTCCGGGCTGCTCCCTGGATGTGGGTGCCTCTGCTGCTCTGGGCTGCCTTTGCACAAGGGCTTGTGGTGCTCAGGGCTAGGTCCTTTCAGTGCTTTGGAGTGATCTGGGGTCCCGGAAGCCCTGGGTTTTTGTAGATGTTCAGGGCTAGTGCTCCTGTGTTTGATGTGCTCTGGGCTGCCCTCGCTCCGGGGCTTCTGTAAATGCTCAGGGCTGCCTCCACTGGCATGGTGTTTGTGGTGGTCAGGACTGTCAGTGCTCCCAGTGCTGGAGGTACTGCTGCCATCACCCACATCCCGTACATAGGGTGCAGCAGAGGCCACCAGCTGGCACAGGCTGGCCTGGCTGTCGATGGAGCAGCGGCTGCCTGCACATCCGGTACCCTTCTCCTCGTCCAGCAGCACGCAGAGCTCTTTAAGCTCCATGTTCTCCTTCACCACCTCCTCCTGCTTCACCTCTAGCTCCTTCAGCTTCTGCAGGTATAAGGCCACTTCCTTGTGCATCACTCCAGCTGTGTAGCGACCCAGTCTCTGCCACTCCCGGGACACCCTTTTGCCTTTCTGCCGGTCATCATCCAGGAAGCAGCACAGGTCCCTCAGTTCCTGGTTGTCCTCCTGGAGTTTCTGGTTAATATCCTGAAAAGAGAGACGGGAGCTCAATGCAGACAGACAGAAGAGGTGGCATCGAGCCTAAACAGCCACTAGGAAAAGTCCCAGACCTGGAGAATCCTTACATAGGTTCTCAACCTGTGGGTCACAACTCCTTTGGCAAACTTCTAGCTCTAAAAATATTTACATCATGATTCATAAAAGTAGCAAGATCACAGTTATGAACTAGCAATAAAAATGATTTTATGGTTGGGGGTCACCGCAACTTGAGGAACTGTATTAAAGAGTCACGGCATTAGGAGAGTTGAGACCCACTGCATATCAGGTGAGAGACCCGAAAAAGGTGAAAGATTGTAGATATCCACAAAGTTAAACTATAGGTACTGGTTATGGTCTCTGAGAGATACTCTGTTATTCAGTTTTTTTATGTCAGCGTTTAGGAGATAATTAATAATTATGACCCTTTACAGAAGAACCTGGGCCTCAGGAAGCTTCAGTACATCATCAGTTAAGGACCAGCCAGTTAATCATCAGGAAATTAGTGCCCTGCACCCCAGAGACAAAGAAAGTGGCATGGTGGCTCACGCAGGTAATCCAGTAACCTGGGAGGCGGAAGCAGGAGCCTCCATCTAGGCAACACCGTGAGTTTCAGGCCAGTGAGAGAGAAAAGAAAGGAGTGTTGTTCGTGCCTTATGGCTGTGCAGAGGCTCTGAGGCAGCATTTCTTTAAAAAGCTGGTTTGAAGTTTTCAGACTCAACAGGGGTTAGAGCTGTCCCATTCCCTCAGACCCCAGGGAGAAGCACAGTGCCCCCTCGTGGCAACTCAAGTCCATTGTATCCACCCTTACTGGCCATACCCACTGGGAATTCACCCAAGTCACTCAGCCAGGGCTACTGCTATTCTAGTACTCCTCCCCAGACTGCCCCTCTCAGCAAATGCCACCTCCACCTGTCACTCTTTATAAAAGGGTGGGGCATCCCATATCTTCCCCCTCACCTCCACTTCTGAGCCAAACAAATACTTGGAATTTGGACCTTCAAAACTAAACTTCTTACTTATTCCCATTGCCCTTAAGATTCAGGGTCCCTTAAATCTCACAGAGCTTCAAATGTTCTGTTCCTGTGCACTTCTCCAGCACGAACAGTGATTCATTCATTTATTCACAAAGAGTTAGTAGTCACGGTTTATGTGCTAGGAACTAGTGCAAACATTAGGAATGTGTTCATGAACACTCAAGAGGCCCTAGACCTAAAATCCTAAAGCTTTCGCTCTGGTACAAGGGGTATCAAACACTGGAAGTATCATGTATAAAAAGTGCTGTTGGGCGGGGGAGAGCTCCTCCCCCTGCCTTCATCCCCTGCCTTCCTCTGCCATCCTCTGTCTTCCCTTACTAACCCCAATATGGGCATTCCTTACCAGACTGTCTTGGAAAACTCTTTCTGCATGTTGAGCCCCTCCTAAAATACCTCAGGAACCTCCCTTTGTCAGCAAAAATTAATAAATCCTTTTTCTAACCGATTATGTTCATGCATTCCTAATAGAAGATATCTCCTTCTTTACAGCATGAGCTTACACAAGATGAGAGGTTTCTCTGAGAAGTATCCCCAGCACCATACCATCACCCATGATGGAATGCTGCTCCTACCCAGTGCTTCAAGGGTTTAGCATATTTGAGCATTCACTACATCACCTTCATCTCCTTTCTCATGTACACTTCTGGCAATGTGAAAACCAGTTGTCTGATGTCTCTGTCTATGCAACACACTTATCATGCTTTGCTGCATGGACACACGGACATGTACTGTGGACACAGTATCTAGTTGTGGACCCTAGGCCTATGGCCCAAACAAGCTATAGCTGTAGCTACTGAGAAAGGATTCCATGCTGTTTTCAGCTAGCTCCTGGGTTGTACAGTAGGAAGAGGGTAAGTTATCACTTGATATTGATGCTTCAGAGGAAATCAGAAGCTTGGGGTTACTCCAGGAAAATGATACCAAACAAAATCAATCTGGATGTACTAGATGTGGTTCAGAAATTAACATTTAGCTCCATCAAGGTGCTTGAGATGAAGTTCAAGGTATATTGTTCTTTGTCTGTATGGATTTCCACCTGGGAAGACCTGGATGTGTCTCTGCTGTGGCTGTTCTTGACTTCCTAGCACTATAATGCACAGGCCTGTCATTATTTTCCTTAAGAAGTAAAAGGACACTTTGCAACATTCCAGAGTAGGTGGTCCACCAACACAGGCCCATTCACCACACCCATAGCTCCTGCTTCCTAGTCCTGTTCTTGAGACTATATCTTTACTGGTGATCTATCTTCTTCACCTATGATGGGCAGATAAGCAATCAGCTTGAACTGATAACCTTGTGAGCTAGCTTCTTCAAATTTGGCACTTAGAGAAAGACTTTCTTAAAAAAGAAAAAGAAAACACTAAATGTTCTTTTAACGTCTCCATAGGCCACAAGATATTACTCTCAGTGCCTAAAGTAGCCTTTTAAAAGTACTCAAGATTTCAGTTTACTAGAAGCTGTACCTATGGTATAAGAAGAATTGTTTCCATGTGGTTCTTTATGTTCTCTGCAGACATGGGGGAAGGGGTAGGGAGTACAGTGATTCAAATGAGAATGCCCCCTCCCCCAGGCTCAGCTATCTGACTGAGTCTCCAGTTGGTGCTGTTTTCTCAGAAATGTTTAGGAGGTATGACTTGCTGGAGGAAGTGTTTACAGGAAGTCAAAAGGCCTTTCTCCTCTGCCTGATGTCTCTATTATCTGTTTTGTGTTAGCAGTTGAGGATGAGAGCTCTCAGCTTCCTGTTCCTGATATCACGCCATTTGCTGTCATGATGGACTTTTAGATCCCGGGAGTCATCAGTCCAAATAAATTCTTTCTTCTATAAATTGCCTTGACCAGGGTGTTTCATCACAGCAACCAAGCAAGTGGTGAAATTAATATAATAAGGGCAGCAAAGCTCAATTCCTCCAGAGCACCCCCCCCCCGGACCAGACTTGGCAGTACAAACAGATGGGATTTAGTTCCTCAAAACATCAGCACTCTAACCAGACTGCCTTTCACCATGTCTTCTGGGTCCACACACTAGACACCGAGAACATCCACCAAACCTTTTCTGAACATTAGAGTCTGGGTGACCTTGAGAAAGCATTTGCAACCCACTGGTCTCCACGTGTGCGCATGGTGTGTGCATGTGTGCATGCGTGTGTGTAATATTTAACCTTCATAAAACCTCATGTGGCATTACAATCCCCATTGAACAGATTGGAAGAGTAAGGCTGAGAGTCCAACAGTTTCCCAAGGTGACCAAACTGTACAATGGCACAGCCACCTAGTCTCTTCGAAATATTTAGATATGAGTTGTAAAGTCAGGTCACAGGTGTTGCCATCCCAATCACCCAACATTCACAGTTTTCAAGAGTGTCAGGCTCTTAGAGGATCCCCAAATGGAATCACTTTCTTCCAGTTAAGACAAAAAATAAGAAAATATACCTATCATTCATTCAATCGAGCACATTCATGGCTATCTATGGAACCCAAGGAAACTCTAATCCCAGCTGATGAACAGACGGGAGAACACTGGCCTCAAAGAAACTTCAGCCCACTATGCACTCAGGGTAGACCAAAGACCTGGGATCTACGGTGTTTACCACAAGAAGGGAGAAGAATCTGCAACAGAAAGTGAGTGATCTCCTGAGTGAGTGCATGCTGTTAACATGGCCATGACCATATCAAGGACCCCAATGCCACAGGCCCATGGGAGTGGCAAAGCCTTCCTCAGGTGAGGCTCAAAAGAATGGCAAGGCCTTTCTCATGTTCAAATATGGATGTTGACAGTGTGCGCAGAAATACTGACTGTAGCTTCCTCCCTTCACCAGGGGTTCACAGCCTGAAGAGAGCTACTATATAGAGTCTACTCTTACAAAGATTAGCCAAACCTTCCTCCTTGTTCAGCTACATTTAATAACCTCACCTCCTTCTTTACCTATATGCAATAGCTCTGCCTCTTTGTTCAAGTGTATATAATCAGCACCCTGAGCCTGAAGGGTGCCATGCTTCCACAACTCCATCAGCGTGAGTACCTCCCACGGAATCCAGCTTTTCTCTGTGTGTCTGTGTGTTGTCGTTTCTTCATTCCCTTGCCACCCCTAGTCAGGGTTCTGGAATCAAAGCCACAAAAGAACATCACAGTGACCAACCGCAGTTGCATCAAAACTGATAAGGAGGTAGCCTACAAAACCTTGTAATATTGGGTCATGAATCCAGACCTCGAAGTTTTCTACTTGGGGCAAAATTGCTTTAACTGACCCAAGAGCTATTTCTCTAAATGAGGCTACTGGAAGGATTGACCAGTTAGTCTGGGTTCATACTACTCTTCTCCTCTCTCCGAGACCTGCACACAGTGTACACAACCTAAAAGAACTGCCAAGGATTTCTTCAGTTATTAACATTAGTTCCTCATTGAGGGAAACCTTTAGGAACTTAATGAAAAACACTTCCAATTCACATTGTGTTTCAAACCATGAAAGAAGATTAAACTGCAGCACAGCAAACAAATCCTATTGCCCAGCCTTGCCTAGGAAACCCTGATCCTAGAGGCCCGCAATTCTACATGTACGCTTTCTCCTGATGACAATAACTACCATATTTTGCAGTCAGTTTCAGCATCAAACCTCCCCCTACAGTGTTGTGTCTTATTTTCACAACACCCCTAGGAAGTAGATCTCATCATTCATATTTTATTAATCAACAAAACAAGGATCTGAGAAATTAATTATGCAAGGTTGCCTCCCTGGTAGATGAGGGTCTTTAATTCAAACTTACTTCCAAGACCATATTCCTTCTATTCTACCCTTCCTCTCATTTCCCCTTGGAATCTCTATTAGTAATGAATTAAAAGGAGAAAAAAAAATTGACTATGGGAATATTCCTATCTGCACCATTCTCCAGTGTGACAGTGGGTTTGGACCTGAGAGAATCATCTCCACTGGGGCTCATACATAGGTGAGCCTGGAGCATCTGGCCCTTCCCATTCCTCTCACTACCTCAGAATCCCAGAGCTGGAACGCTGGGGCAATTAAGGAAGGAGTGGAAGAGGACAGAGACTGGAACAGTTTGTGCCTGGGGGGAGTTTAGTCCCTAGGGTTCCTACATTGATTTCGTTTGTGTCTGGCTTCCTATAAACAAAAGCAGAACAATGAGAGGAAGGAATACCAGGAGGCACCAGGCAAGCTGTGAGCAGAGGAAGTTTGCAGTGCACAGCGGCAGGGCGGTTCCCCGCAGGTCTGCGGCAGCCTGGCTGACACATTAGAGCTCTCCAAAGAGAAAAAAAAAAGTTCGTGGGTTTGGGGTAGACCTGGCTCAAAAACAAAGCATCACTTACCGACGCCTTCTACAGTGGCCCCCACCCACGCTTAATAAATTCTATGTGAAACCCGGAGTGACTAGTGCAGGGAAGTAAAGCAACTCCAAGTGACGCCAACCTTAGCAGGCGAAGGAAATCACCGGATCTAGCTAAGACTTGAAGGCAGAAATGACGCTCACCTACACCAGCACCGG
Organism: Ondatra zibethicus; assembly: GCA_004026605.1. Lineage (NCBI taxonomy): Eukaryota > Metazoa > Chordata > Mammalia > Rodentia > Cricetidae > Ondatra > Ondatra zibethicus. The sequence continues at coordinate 170,348 of PVIU01001415.1, read as the reverse complement.
GTTACATTCGTTTGGGCTCCTCGGGTGGAACCCAACGCTTCTCTCATGTTCCCAGCAATGGTGCCCTTTCTTTGCCCTCTGTTCACCAGAAAGCTAGTGGAGCCAGAGCAGCTACACTCGACCCCTAAAGACGCCCTGAGGTGGCAAGCTCGCTAGTCATCTCCCGCGGGGGACTGTAGCCTAATTCCTGAAGCATCGACTTTCTAGGCTCCCCGTGCTCACCGTGTCCTTTGCTGACTTCTGGCATCCTTAGTTCTTGCTTTCCTAGTCTCAGAAGAGTCAGCGAGAAAGCCGGATGCCGGTAAGTGTAAGGGAGAAGGGAAGCAAAAGCCTCCAAAGTTTGAAAAACTTTCTTAAGAACTGGAGATGGGGACAGGGGGTGCTACAGGGAGAAAGGGGAAGCTCACCTGTTGACCGAGGGACGAAACTTTGACTGCCCCCCCCGCCCTTCCCACTCCCAGATCCCTGTCCCGCCCAGCCCGGCCTTCTCCCCAAGCCCAATACTCACCTTAAGCCCTCGAATCTCGCCGAGATGGAGCTGCAGGCGGCGGTTGACCTCGCGAATGAGGTTGCTGTGGTCCAGCATCGCGCTCACCTTCTCGGCCTCGGCGCGCCGCAGGCTGCGGATCAGCTCCTCCTTGCTCCACTGCAGCAGCTCTTCGTCTGTCACTTTGGACAGATCTTCCACGCCCGGGGCTGGCGACACACCGGCTGGAACGGAGGGACAACTTTCCGCCGCCGGCGCCGCGCCTCCAGCCGCCTTCGACATGGTATCCGCGCGGCGGCAGGTGCGAGTGGGTGGAAGAGGCGAAGCGACTGGCGAAGGCGCGGGCGCGGCTGAGCGGCCTCCGCCCACACCCCTGTGCGCTCCGAGAGTCAGCGGCACCGCCCGGGGACCGCTGCGTGGGGACCGCGGGGATCGCGCTGCGCGGCCATCCTACCTCGCCATCCGCGCGCGCACACCTGCCGAGTCCCGGGGCCCGACAGCCAGCCGCGGGTGGCTGCAGTGGTCCATCCCAACTCCGCTCAAGTCCATGGTGAAGGGCGCTCGGGAACCGAAGCTGGGGGGGGGCACTGCCTCAATCCCCTGGCCTCTCCGCCCAGATAGAGACAGTCGCTCCCCTCCGCCCCCCAAGATCTGTCGAACACACGCACACGCCCTTCTCTCCCCCTGGCTCAGCCAGAGGCTCCTCTGCTCTCCTAACAGCCCAGGGTTTGGTGAGCGCCTGGCCTTCCCGGGAAGGCTCAAGCACGCTGCGTCGCTGCCCTTTCCCGAAGGCTCGGCACCGCCGGCTGGCTGTAGTCCGCCCGCCGCTGATCCTAAACTGTTTTGAGAAGCCTTGGGTTTTCAGAGCCTAGTGGAAGAGGGGGGAGGGTTGGGGAGCGGCTAAGGGAGGAGGCTGGCGCCCCGGGCGCCCGCATCCCGCTGCGCCTCCTGCTAGGGCTGGACGCGGCTGACACTTAAGCTGCTTCAAGGGACCCTAAGCACTAAGTGCTCTGGACCGGGAATGGCTGGGGGCGCGGCTCCCAGAGCGCAGGGGTGAGGGTGGGGCTGGAGTCTAAAGCAGGTGCGAAGCAGGAGTCGCCAGGGTCTTTAGAGGCTCGAGCGCGCCACCAAGTGACTGAAGGCGGTCCCCTCCTCTCCATCTCTGCAAGCTAGACTTGTTACCAGGCAGGGGAGACAGCCTGCTGACCAAAATGAGAGACAGTACTTGGAAGAATTGGAGATGCAGAAAACGCAAGAGCAAGACCTATGGAATAACTAGCTAGATATAGTTCGGGGGTCTGGAGAAGAGGGAAAAAGCCTGTAACGGAGATCACAAAACCCTGAAGCTCAGAAAAGCAGGGGAAAGGGATGTTGAACCCAGCTCTTTGGGAACATCCACCCCACCCCCAGCCCTTTGTTTTCTCTAAAAATTCACCACGTCATGAAGAAGGGGAAAGTACTTTAAATTTTTCATTTGAGAAACATCGAGGCCTTTAGAAAATAAAATAACTTCTGCTTCTTCTGAGGCTTAGATTTTAAGGTATACACACCCTCTGCCCTCTGCAAAACAAGGGTCTCCCATAGACAAGCTGAAATACCAGCCAATAGCAATGGAGCTTTGCACTCCTCTGTACTGCAGGAAGCCACAGGCTGGGCTGGCCTCTGATGGTCCTATCCAGAAGGAGACTCTTTGGATTCTATGCTAGCCTATTCTGGGCTAGCCTCTGGTTAAGTAGAATGCAATCCTCTTTGAGCCGAAATGCTCTATTTTCCTAAAGGCCCTGCACAAGGCCCTGACAAATGTCATTTCTGGGAAGCCGATAGTCCCAGAACATAACAAAATCATACACACACCCTGGGCTTCCGTCACCGTGAGGATCTCAATCGCTGTACCACCAGTGAGGTAGTGTGTGCCCTCTTCAAAGCCACCACCTTTTTTACTAAAAAGATGATGAGTTAGAGACTGAGACCTTTGCTTTCTAGATGGCACGGGATGCCCATATTGCTGCCCGCTGACCAAGATACCTACCCACCATGTAACTGACTCTCCACAGGCTTCTTTCTATGTCTGAGCCCTCGACCTCTCTTCTCATTGCACATACTACCTCCAACTTCCTCTCTGATACACCGGGATCTAACTCTCTTCCCCCATCAACCTTTGGTTAGATTTGCAACCCAGAAATCTTTCTTGGGACATGGAGACACTGTAATCAACAGAGAAGGTGGCTCCTCTCTTTCCGGTCTGGGGGGCGGAGCGGGGATGAGCAGCTGACTGTAGAAAGTCATTCAGTATTCTCAGAAACCTCCAGCATTTCCCGCTACTCACCTCGGTGCACAACCATCCCACTCTTTCACTTCAGATAATTTCTCCAGTGTGATGATTTCTTCCCTGTTGTGATGGTCTTAAATACATCCCATGCAATTTTCTCGATAGTTCCCTCTCTCTCAAATAAATGCACAGAAGGTTTTCAAGACAGCAGCGTCTCAGACCAGTTCAGGGATGGGAAGAGAAAATGCAAGATGGAGAGTTAGGAGCCTTGCTACTTGTTCTTAGATCTAGAGTTGCTGGTGCTTAGGCCACCATGGGAATGGAGCTCTTAAGTGCTAAAGTCAATCCCGTTGATCCCAATGCCCAGGGGCAGCTTCCGGGCTGAGCCTTGGAACCACCATGGTAACCCCAGACACCAGCTTACTCCTCGGAACTCACAATGGGCTCATCTTTTGTCCTTCTACTCCTTCCCTATGTGGTCATCCTTTGCAGTCCCCTTCAAAGGCTCACTTTCAGCAGATCTCACTTCTACTACTGACCCCTAATCTTAGACTTTGAAGACTCCAGAACTGTGGGAAAGAAATGTCTAATGTCTTTAAGTCATCCAGTAATAGGCCAGCTAAGAAAGTGTGTTTTCCCTCTGTGAGCCCCTGGCTCCTTGAAGACAAGATTCACTTCCTAATTCAGAATAAGCACTGAATTTTAAAAACTGAAAAGAAAGAGGTTGAAGGGAACAAGCATTTCAGGGACCTTCCTTTGTCTGGGTCTCTTTGTTTGGATTGCCTTACAACCCACAACATATGCACAAGCCCTCTTAATTTAAAATATTAATAACTGTTGAGTAATTAATTATTCAAGCTGTTTAGTAATTAATTGATTAATTGTTCTATAGGGGAAGTTGGAGAGTACAGAGTTGGAACTTTTTCAAAATTGTTTAAAATTAGGATAAGTGTGGCTAAAATGACTTAGCCTCAAATTTCTGCTAAACGCATTCAGTTGACAGGGTTTTTGCTGGTGATGCCAGACAAAAGCAATCTGCATGGTAAGACAGGATAGACCTCACTTTATCTTGTGTCGAGCCCAATAACACAGGCTGCTATAGACACATTCTGTCTTGTTTCACCAAGAGCCAATGTCCTAGGAAACATGCAAAACACAGCATACATGCATTTTTGTCCACCTTGGACACCCAATTCCGAGACCAGAATTATGCCTTCCATGCCCAATGAACTGAACTTGCTAAGACCATGAGCCAGAACATCCCCATCTTCCCATGTTTCTTCTTGCTAGATATGGCCAAAACAGTGCAAAAAGGAGCGCACATTTCCATCCTTAGCCTCAAACAGTCTGGGAAAAGAGATTGTCTGAGATGTTCTGAAGGCCTTTCACAGGAGGAGCAGTGGGACCATCTTACATTCCTCTCTAAGGCTGCGACTAAAGGTGTGCAATGCCCAGTTTCTGTGGCGAACTAGTGTGGCTACTGGGATTAAAGGTGTGTGTCACCACTGCCTGGTCTGTAAGGCTGGCCAGTGTGGCTGTTTCACATTTCTAATCCTCAGACAAGCTTTATTTATTAAAATACAAATGAAATGCCCCTACAAATAAGTTTGTAGCCTCTACAGGAAACCAATAGAAAGCCACTTAAAACAAGGCATGGCTGTGCTTTAGTTGCTACTGTTTCCCTTTCTTTATTAGCTAGTGAATTCCTGCTGGTCCCTACCCAGCCCTTCCTTTTTAGAGGGCAAGGATCTCATTCATCAGTAAATGCTCTACCACAACTGTTATAGAAGCTCCGTAGAGGCTCAAATGCATCTGAAGCTCAGTTCCTGGGGTGCCCGGCTCTGATGTGTACACAAGAGGAGCACAAAAGGAGGGCGACTTCCCGAAGGGATGTCCATAGGGGAAAACAACAGATCACTCACAACGCCACTGCTACAGCCATGCCTGCAGGCCCCATCCCTTGGAGTGTTTCTGAGAATCCATAACCTTGGGAACAGAGAAAAGAGTTCTAAAGGCAGGGCCTACCTATCGGGTCTGACATGCAAGGCAAAATCCCTGCAGAACTCGTCCACTGCTGCTTGTCCTCAAAGAACCCTCAGCCATCACTTCTGGAAGAGTGTGGTTCTTCTGTTCACAGCTCACAGGTGAAAACACCACACCTCGTCACACCTCTGTGTGACATTTGCTTTGTTTGTCTTGTATACAGAAGTAAACTGCCCACAGGGGATCAGGCCAATTAGGAAGGAAGTCTGCTCTCTATTTCCCCAACAGTCCTGGATCTGACAGTTGGGGGCCAAGTTCCCCCCATATAATTCAATGTTGTAAATAGGAGACTAACATGGAGTCCTCCTCAGTGCCCTTCAGAATAGACTTGGCCCCACCCCAAGGTGTCATGGGCACACTGCGAAAGGAGAAGTGCTTTCTCAAAAATGAATGCGCAGTCTTAATGATCACCTATAGGATATGTGTGACATTTTCAGGGAAGGAGGTGGAGGCTCAGGCCAAATTCTCCCAGCTGGTAATGGAGTTACTTCTGATACCCACATTTGCTAGAGAAGAGAGGAGAAGCTTGAGAGCCCCTAGTGGATAGCCCTTGATAAGCTCAATGAGACAGAGTTTGGGCATTAGCGAAAGAACAAATGAAAACTAAAATAAAATAAATAAAATCGTAAAAAGCAATAAAAAGTAAAACTTTGGGGCATTTGTGGAAGAGCAAATAAAAAAATGAGAAGAGGCTTTGAGGGTAGCGGAGAGGGAATCTCCAGTCTTTGCCACCGGGTAGAGTCCCAGCTGCAGAATAATTCACCAGGACAGGAGTAGGGGCCTGTCTCTTTGGGTCCTATAGGAGGATTGGAAATTTCTAAACCTACTCCTCTGCTCCTCAGAGATGCTCACACATGAGGCTCACTGCTCACTGCTTCTGTACTACCATGCCGCTGCTGATTCCTTTGTCTTGAATCTCAACTTCCAAGCACCAAAATGGACATCATCACTGGCCAGCACCTTCAGTGCCTGCATCTTGAATCCACCACCTTATTTCTCCATTTCTTTCAGTTAATCACTACTGTGATTCTTTTTTGATCTCGCTATGTAACCATAAATTGCTATCTAGACCATGCTGGTCCCAAACTCACAAATATCCACTTGTTTTTTCCTCCTGAGTACTAGGATTAAAGATGCCTGCCTGCAGGATATGCTGAGAGGACAGAGGCAGGAGGAGAGACAGGTGTACAAGAACAGCTTTTGTTACCACTATTCTTTTAATTTTCATTTTAAGCCATGAGTTCCGTGGGGGACATAGCTGCTGGTGCTATGTCTGACTGACCTGTCAGAGGCCTCAGTAGCTCTTTTAGGAAATGCATGAATTGCAGATATTTAACATTTACTGATCAGCACACCTGCCCCTAACAGTGACATGTTTCATAACACAGCTTCCCTTCTGGAACTTGCATGCCACAACTCATGAGTGCTGAGTTGGGCAAACGTGTATTAAAAGGCAATTTATTTTATTTTTCTTTTAACATTTATTTTATTTTTGAGATTTTTTTTTCAGGCAGTGGTGGTGTGCCTTTAATCCCAGCACTCAGAAGGCAGAGGCAGGTGGATCACTGAGTTTGAAGTCATGGTCTAGAGTGAGTTACAGGACAGTGAGGACTACCCAGAGAAACCCCGTCTCAAACAACAAAAATTAAAATATCAAACAAAAAAAGAACATTTATTTATTTTTATTTTATGGTTACTGGTGTTTTCCTTCATATATGTATGTTCATCTTGGGTGTGCCTGGTACCTGTGAAGACCAGAAAAGAGCCTCAGATTCCCTGAAACTGAAGTTACAGATAAGCCTCCATGTGGCTGCTGGAAACCAAACCTGGGCTCTCTGCAGGAGTCTTCTTAAATGCCTAGCCATCTCTTTGGCCCACCTGATCTATTTTTGTTTTGTTTTGCTTTGTTTTGTTGTTGTTTTATGGACAACAAGGTCATGATAGCTGCCTTTTTTTTTTTTGGTCACAGACTCTTTTCTGAGCCTTTGGGATGCCTGCGAAAGTCCTGTGAGTTCTCTTTCTATCTATCTGTGCCATTTGTCTACCCTCTAGACAAGCAAGATTCTAGGTCTAATACTGCCTTCTAAATACTGTAAGTTATCACCACTAAACAGAAAGGTGAGATAGAGGTCATATAGTCTTTAGAGAACTATTAGGACAGCTAAAACTTCAGTACTCTGGAAATTTTACTGTAATTTCTTTGGGACCAGAAACAATACACATTTGGAAATGTGAAGAACTCTAAGTCCGGAGATGGCCAAATGAGTGAGCAAAAACCCTCAAACACCCTCAGCAATAGATGAAGAATGATGTTGGAAATGACAGCAATAGAGGGTAAGGTACCCAGAGATCACAACAATGGGAGAGCAGAAAGGGACTAGAGGACCAGAGAGGTAAACTCCCTCTTTACTAGATCTCCTGAGTCCCACAGGCTGGGCCAGCAGCATTGGGCAGTCAATCTCTCCAGCCACATCTCAGAATTGCTGAAGAGGCATCTGCCTTTTAGCATGGTTTCCAGGTGATTTGTGAGCACACCAGAGTGTGAGAGGCATGGACACAAATCAGAGTCAAATAGAAGCCAATGATGAAGTAGAGGTTTAAAACCCTTTACAGTCTAAGGTGGTCCTCCTTTGGAGGGAATCTCAAGCCTCCATCACATCAAAGAGTATATGAGGTCTATGAGCATCCATTGGATTTCTTCCTGTCCCTGATAGGCCACAGCCTTGCAACCTAGAACTGAACCTTTGGGTAATAGTACTATGTCAGGGAAATAATTCTGAAGCAGTTTTGAGATATGTTTATACCATTTTCTTTTAAACGTTCTCTGTCTAGAATGCTTACTAACCCTTCTCAGGTAATATGTGAACATGAGGCTCACCATCACTTAGACAACTGTTCAGGAATCTGTTATTAATGCTTGTAAGTATAAGGTGCTGGTCCTCCAAAGTGGTTATTTCTGGTTTAAAGTGTAGATAACCATGCTTTCATTTGCATTCAGTGCCCCAGAGGGAAGCTCATGTAAAAGTTGCAGAAATCATAAAGACAGGCTGAGCTGTGGGAAACACCACAAAACTAAAACACGGGTTTTCTAGTTATTGGACTTTCATCTTCTCCCTAGGGCACATGAAATTTCCAACAGCATCATGATGTTCATGCTATTTCTTCACTACTGACGGAGGGTGAGCATCATGTCAGGTGCTGCACACAAAACCTCTCATTGGTCTGTTACAGAGGTCTTTGTAATACCAACCATGTTTGTCTGAGTGAAGTTTGAGGACTAATTCTAGCAAATCACTGAACAAAATGGCATGTTTTATTTATGTTATATGTGTGTTTGTGCATCTATACTTAATATGTGTCCATATGCTATAGGTGTGTACTTGAAAGTGTATGGATTCTCATATATATAGCTACTAGAATAAAGAAGGCATCAGACAATGACAGAAAACTATACTAGCATGTATAATGATAGGCCCATTATCTCATGACAAAAGACGTAAACCTCTATACCATCCAGATTCCCAATATCTGTCCTTTAAGAAAAGTGTGCTCCTGAGCAAGTCATCCCACATTTTCTAAGAACTGAAATGCAAGGATTTTAGTAAAATCTGAAACTACTGCCCAGAGTGCAGCTTAACTAGAACAGAAAACTGGCCTCCAGTTACAACTAGGCCATCTTTCTGACACTGGTTTCTATGCCTCTAAAATGAGAAGAGCAATGAGAATCAGATATTGTGTCAAAATAGTGAGGGAACATGTTTCTAAAGTATAAAGTATGTGACTAAATGTATGAAGTTGGAGTATTTGATAGAAATTACTCATTTCTACTTCCTTGTCTCTCTCCAACCAGCAAAGCACCCTTAAAGATTCATCACCAGCCCAGCCAAGGAAATCAGCCGCTGTTTGCTTCTGTCCCTCTGGAGTTGCAAGCCTGACTGTGCACAGCCAACCCTTAAGCTACATCGAAAGAAAGGAGACTGTGAGTTTTCTGCTACATCCACCAACCTCTTCACATTCATGCCTAAATAAACTCTGAAGCCCTGTAATGGAAGCTCTGTATAAGTTAGCAATAGGCACTCTTTTCTGCAATGACATGTCCAGCTATGTGTTACTCTGAGTTTTTCTGATAAACAAAGACCTACAGGTAGATGGAAGGATGGGTGGATGGATAGATGGATGAAAGGATAGATGGATGGATGGGTGGGTGGGTGGATGGATGGGTGGGTGGATGGGTAGGTGGGTAGATGGATAGGTGGGTGAGTGGATGGATAAATAGGTGGATGAGTGGGTGAGTGGGTCGATGGATAGGTGGGTGAGTGGGTGGATTGGTGGGTGGGTGGATGGATGAGTGGGTGGGTGGATGGATGGACAGATGAATGAGTGGATGGTTGGGTGGCAGGTGGGTGAATAAGGGAGAATTCCCTGTCTGTCTTCTAGCTGGGTAGATGTTTTGATTTCACACTTGGACTTAGACTATAACTCACACCACTGTTCACCTGTTTCCCATATCTTCAGATTCACGAGTCTGTTGGCTCTCTGCCGTGCCAGCGCAGCCTGGATGCCGAGCCAGGAGGGGGTGCCGGGATTGAGACACAGAGGCTTCTTTTCAGGTGGAAGAACAGCAACTTTTATTTTGCTCCGAGCTAAAGCAATGGATGGATAAATGGATGTATGGACAGATGAATGGATGGACGGACAGACAGACAGATAGATGAATGGATGGATGTGTGGGTGGATGGGTGGATGGATAGGCAGATGGATGTATAGAGAACCTACATGCATAGATTTATTGTAGGATATAATCACAGAGGCTGAGAAGATCCAAGAGCTGAACCTGTTTGCTAGAGAGTTGTTGTGATCTAGCTGCCCTCACTTCCTGGACGGACAGCGGAACTTCCTTGTGGTCTGTAATTGACAAGGATATTTGTGTTCTTTGTGGCCGGTTGTTTTCCACAGAAGCAGTAGAGGTATAAAAGGCTTTAGCTCGGAGCAAAATAAAAGTTGCTGTTCTTCCACCTGAAAAGAAGCCTCTGTGTCTCAATCCCGGCACCCCCGCCCGTCTCGGCATCCAGGCTGCGCTGGCACGGCAGAGAGCCAACAGACTCGTGAATCTGAAGATCTGGGAAACAGGTGAACAGTGGTGTGAGTTATAGTCTAAGTCCAAGTGTGAAATCAAAACATCTACCCAGCTAGAAGACAGACAGGGAATTCTCCCTTATTCACCTTTATTCTGCTAGAACCTCAATGTATTAGATGAGCCCTACTTGCAGTGGGGAGTACAATTGCCTGACTCAGTCTACTGTGCAGAGGTTAACCTTGTCCAGAAATACCTTGAAGACCTGCCCAGAATAGTTTTAATCTAATAACCACATATAAAATGGCCCAGTCAAGTTAACAAAAAATTAACCACCTTACAACAGTGTCTGGTGGGTCGTAAGCTGCACTCCAAGATCTGTCTCCCCCCAAGCTGGGTACCGTAGTAGAAACCTCAGTCTACTAAATCATGCAGTAACTTTTCCCATGGCCTATCTTATATCTGCTCCAAGGACTGCCCACCTTCTTTAGAACTGGTACTTAGAGTCTCGCCTTCATAGACCTCCACTCCTTCTATGCTCCTTCATTTCTATTAGTTTCTGGACTGCTCCTTGCTTTGGATAAATGACATCTAATATCCCAGCAAAGGGCAGACCACTTTATAAACTGCTGGGATGGAGATTAATGATTTTAATGTTTTATTGTTGTTGTTGTTTGTTTTCAACATAGGATTTTTCCAGAAAAGCATCTGAGTTAAGTGAAGCTCACAGGGAAAGGGTTCAAGGCTGAACTTTCCCCTTCAGTAAACACACACACACACACCACACAAATACACATACACACACACTGCACATACCACACACCATACAAACATATACACCACACAAACACACACCACATACACACATGGCAATACCACACAAATGCATACACCATGTACACACACATTGCACATACCACACACACACACACACACACACACACACACACACACGCACATTTCTCTAACTAGCAAGTCTGTAAAAAGTGTTCGCCTGAGCTGGAAATAAGACAACAGAGAGAGAGAAAAAATAAAAAAGAAAATCAGGAAAGGAAAAATGAGAGACCACAAGGCCAGGAATGATATTAACAAAAAGGAAAATAAACAGAAATAAAGAAGCATTCTGTGAGCTGCGGGTCCCAGAAATGGCACTGGGGCAATAGCACAACAGAAGGAATGAGTCACTGTTTACCAGGCACAGACAGGGTGCTGTCAGCTCAATGCATGTGTGACAACTAGCAGTGGAATTTCCCAAGCCTAAGAGCACTGTGCAGCTGGCATCAGAAAACAGGCGATCAATGTGATTTTTGCCTCTTCTACAATGGAGAAGGGAGAGAGGTGTGCATGAAGTCTCCATGTGATTTCACATGTGCAGTGCATGAATGTTCAACAAAGCAAGTGAGGGAGTAGACAGCAGTGTCATGAGAGTGAGAAGAGAAATGACTCAGATGTTGGCTAAGAAATATAAACAGTGCAGCCAGGGAGAGCTGGGGAGAGAGAGCTCTCCCTATGGTAACAGGCTTAAAAACTCAATGCGACTCTGCAGTGGAAAAGTAATATTTTACTCTGAAAAGATAAACAGATCAACCTAACAGAGGAGAGGGGAGAGTGAACAACACAGGGGGAGGGAGGAGTGATCAATAGTACTAAGGATGTTTGAAAATGCCATAGGAAAACCTATATTCTACAAGATTATGTAAAACACACATATAATATATGCGCATGTATACAGATATAGTTTAAATGGAGCTACCCCACATGAAGGACAATGCCCTCTCAAGAGCCGCAGACTGAGAGAAATCCCTTTGAGTTGTTAGTCAGGCGGCCCAAGTGACAATATAGACTATGGTTCTTGGTTGCCAGCTAAAGCTTGAAGGTAGGACCCTGTTGCTGAAGACACCACACACGTCCATCACAGAACTGGAGAGATCATGCTGGTGCTGACCTGGAAGCCTCCTTCCTGAGCACCAGCTCTCCTAGCATCAGGAGGGGTTATGCAAGCTGCCAAGGAAGAAGTTATCAACAGTCCTTCCAAGTTATAAACTGAACACAATGACCAGCATGGCAAGATACCCCAAAGGTTCAATGGTGGCACTGATATGTGGGAAGTAACCAACAAATATCTAATTGTTCTTAAGGACAAATTAATAGAAAAGAACTCATTCCTGTACTGTAAACCTAGCCAAGAACCCATGGCTGGAAAGGTCATAAACCACGGAAGAAAAGCTATTACTGCCATTTTCTTAAGTTAATATAGTGTCCAACTGCTCTAAATACTTGTCCTCAAGCACAAAGTTCAGCTATCACCCCTTATCAAAAAAGTTTCTGTTTACCATTAAATCAAGGCCACTACAGACACTCACAACTGGATAAAATGCAGAGACTAACTGTGGAAGTCATGTCTACAACATGACCCCTGCATTTAGGGTTCAGGGACCACCTGAAGAGGGGCAAGACAGATTGTAAGAGCCAGAGGACCAGGATGACTGCTGGCCCCGGTGGAAATGTCAGGGGAGCTGTCGGCCATGATTTCTCAATGATACTAATTGAGCTTTGTGAGATGCACATGTGCACATATGTATAGATATCATCACGATGATAATAATTGCAGAAGAGGTCATAAATTCAAGAGAGGGTAATGGGGGCTTAGGAAGACTTGCAGGAGGAGGGACTCAAATTGCTGTAAATACAGTGTACTTATTCATGAATTCTCAACATTGAAAAAATTTTAAAGGCTAAACACAAATTGCCCTATTTTAAAATAAACTTCTGTGTTCATCCCTAACATCTGAAAGCCTGGAAATGAGTTCTAGACACAAGGAGGCAAGCTCTTTGAGGCACGTGGCTATAAGTCCTTTATTTCACACAGAATGTCAAACTCTGACCATTGATGGCTTAATAGAGCTCTCATGTACCAATGTGGTTGCTGAAAAATCAATACCAATTCCTGTAGAAACTCAGCTTAATCTCACTGGCTGAGAAAATAAGATGCAAACTAGACTGTTCACAGGACTCACAAGCTAAGCTTCCAAGTACCTCTGGTATTTAACTCTCCACTTAGCAGAACTGAACCTGCTCAGGATCTTTTACCACAACAAACAGAAAAGAATGTGCGTGTATTATACAAGAGGATTTATTGGGCTGGCTTACCCAGCATGAGTGGATGGGTGCAGTGGTGGCAGACACCACAGCTCAGCAAGGAAAATAGCTCTCCACCCAGGCCTATGCCTACCAAGACTTCTCTTCATCAGGACCTACAGCCCAAGGGAAGTTGCTGCTTGCACTGGGGACAGATCTTTCCTCACCAATCACGGTCCTACCTGTCCATCCTTTCTGGGAACATACCCACAAACCAAAGGGGTGTGTTTTCTCAGTCTCAGATATCTGTGAATGTGGTAAAGCTGACCACCAGGATCAACCGTCACACATGGTTTCTCATCAGTCCCCTCGTAAAGGGCCCTATTCTGATATTCCTGCATAGCACAGCATGCATGACCAATGGGCTTCTCAAAGCTAGCCCATCCAAATCTGAGTTCCCTCTTATCTCTTTAATCTGCTGCTCCAGGACCTGAGCCACTACAGCGGACAGCAATTCCATTCTCACATTTCACAGTCATTTTTAGCACTGTCTCTCACGTTCCACGTCCACTTTAAACCACTCAACTCAGTCCTACCCTCGGGCCTTGGTCTTTTCTCTTGTCACCTTCTGCTTCTGCTTTGAATACTAAGTTGCCTCAGATGCTCCCCTTAGGTTTTGAGGTCTCAACTTGAACATTGCAATAAGACTTTTTAATGATCTTGAACCTCTCTCAGTGCATATTAGAAGAGAAGGAGAGGAGTGGTTTCAAAATACACAGGCTGTCTGGCATATTATATATTGAAGCCGTGCAATCTGGAATGTGAAACCTCCTTGCCAGAGAAGAAGTGGCAGTTTGGGCATGGCGCTGAAATGCCGGGACTGGAAGTAGCGTGGGTCATCACTTCTATATTCCATTGGCACAACCTAGTCAGCTTCATATAGCTGAAAAGAGCTGAGATGTATGGTCCTGTACATGCCCGTCAAAAAAAAAAGAAAAAGAAAAAGAAAAAAAAAAGGAGGATTGGTCATGGACAAATCTTAGACCATTACCTACTCGCTGTTTCCTTGGATACTGCTCACCATGTGGGCAATTGAAATACTCATTGCACTGTTTTGTTGCTCTGGGGTTCATATTAGACTGATACTTTTCTCTTCGCCTATTCAGTGTTTCTAAGAGACAGAATTCCATCACGTGAGCCAGACTGGCCCAAATTCCTCAGCTCAAGCGACTCTCTTGCTTTGATCTCCTGAGCATCTGAGACATGAGGCGTGTACCGTTCATTGTCCCTGACTGACAGATACTTTTGGAGACACAGATACTATGTGGCAGATATTGAGTAAGGTTGAGGATGATGTAGTCCTCCACACACTTACCTGGGATTTTGCCTACAGTCAATGACAGTCTGGAAATACTAAGTAGAAAATTCTAGAAAGAAACAATTTGTAAGTCTTCAACTGTGATGGAAACTTAGTAGGTGTGTGGTCACGCCTTCATTTGCTCACCTATGCTGTATATGGTATGTACTCGCAAATACCAACTGTTGTGGTGACACAGAAATCCCTGATCCAAGTAAGCCTTTAACTAATGGCATGCCCAAAGGTCAAGAATACTGATGTTGTCTGTTTCATGATGACAGTTATAACTATTCTATTTGATTATTAGATATTGTTTTTAATCTCTTACTGTTCCTAACTTATATGTCAAACCTTATCATAGGTACGTGTAGGGAAAAAAATGGAGTCCACATACAGTTTGGTGCTTTATATGGTTTCAGGCAACCACTAGCAGTCTAGAAACATCCAACACATACAGAGTATGTGCTGTGTAAGGAGTTGTCTCACAGATCAGGGAAGGATACTGTGCAGATACCAGAAGTAGCAATCTGTTGCTTGCATAACACCCCATAGTGTGGTGGGAGAGGCATGGTGCAACAGGTGACACCCACACACTCAATGGTATGCTGTACAGGCTACCCCAGCTGACGATGCAGTGTACACTGGGCAGTCCTCATTCCCTAAGACTGTGCTGTCCTGGAGGAGTTCTGCCAGCTGAAAGTTCCCTGGAAGTTCCTGCTGCTCTCTCAGAAACTTGTCTATCCACAGTAGATGTAGAAAGCTGTAAACTCAATTCACATGTAGCAACATGTAAACATTCATTTGATTATTTAACAATGATTAATTAGTCACAGATATTTCTCTTCTTTGGACTCAGGGGAAGGAACACAATGGAATTTTTCAGAACATTTGGAAGGAAACGTGAAACATGCTTAATTTTCTAATGTAGTGTTTAGTGATAGAAAATGCAAACTAAAGTATGATTTTAAATATGATACACAAGGTAGAAAATACACAGATGTTCAAAACAAAACACAGTATACTCCCATATATGCTAAACAAAATAAAACAGCTGCTTATGGGAAAGGAAGGAGAATGCAAGGAGGGAGAATAACAAGAGTATCTTTGCATGGAGCAACTAAAGAAGATTATGCATTCAATGAGTGCAAAATTCTAAAAATCCTTTCCTTTGTGGAAGCTCACTTAAAACTTTTGTTAAATGGACTAATGAGAAGACATCAACTTACAATCAGACTTTAAAGCAAGAAGCCAGGCTAATAAGGCTTCCTTCTATGCTCTACACAGCTTCACTTGGGGTCAGGGATTTAGCATCATCCTTACCTGTTATGATTTTAAAAAAAAAAAACCCATGCATAGTCAACTTTATTAAATAAAATATAAGCCACACACACTATCTTGTGTAATTTAGATTACTCTGTTATTTATATACCCCAGTACAGTGTATGTGTTGTGTAAGAAGTTGTACTATATTATTTAGAAAATAAAGGCAAGAACCATTAGTTTACTCCAACTCAGCTTTTCCCAAGTACTCTTCACTGGATGCTGAGCATATCTACTGATGCAGACCCCATGGCGCAGAGGGCTGATTATCGTGCTCTCATCCAGGCCATCAGAATCTCTTCTCTATCAAACTGACAAACAAACCAATTCCAGCACTGTGATATCAAAGGAATGAAAGTAGAAAGGACACTTTCAAATTACACAGAGAAATATAAAATGCTGCATCTTCAAAGCCACCAAAATATCATAGCCTGAAAGCCAAGACTTATGAATCACCATAATAAAAATGATTTGTACACAATTATATTTATTCTGCATTGTATTCAAGACAATATTACCTGAAATAGAAAGTTGAAAGAAGCACAGGTCACACCTGCCGGAAGACCAAGTAGGCTTCCTGAGGGAGTTCTGCACTCACTCTGTTAGCCCAGACCTAGTTTTCCTGGTCAGCCCTAGTGCTGCAACAGAACACCAGCTGCAGCTTACCCTCCCTCCCCTGACCATGTCTCCTGTGGACCCCTAGCACTACCTCTCCCCGGTCTTCCCTTCCCCCAACCTCTCACACTGACAATATTTCCCACGAACACACCAGCTGAGAAATCCAGTAAAACAGGCAACACTCAGCAAACACACTCTTTAAAAATCCAGAAAGGAAACATAAATGAAGAAAATGAACATAAACAAAACACCTACCCAATAAAGACAAAACTAGACATCAGAACCTAAACTTATAATCACCCCAAATCCAGATGCCTACATACTAGTGTAATAACACAATCAATAATATCCAGAGCAATACGTTGCCACCAGAGCCCAGCCATCTTCCTATAGCAAGCCCTGAGTATCCCAACATACCTGAATTACAAGAAAAAGACTTTAGAACAAGCTATATGAAGATGATAGAGGTCCTTAAAGGGGAAATAAATAAAGCTCTTAGAGAAAGCAAGGAAACCACAAACAGTTGAAGGAAACAAATAAAACTGTTCAATATCTGAAAATGGAAATAGAAGCAATGAAGAAAACAAAACTGAGGGAATCCTAGAAATAAAAAATTAGAAAAAAAACCAGGAACTACAGAAGCAAGCTTCACAAACAGAATATGAGACATGGAAGAGAAAATCATGGGCATTGAAGACACAGTGGAAGATGGACACCTCAGTCAAAAGAAAAGGTCAAATATAAAAATTTTCTGACACAAACATACAGGAAATCTGAGACACTATGAAAAGACCAGACCTATAAATAATAGAAATAGAGGAAGAAGGATAATACCAATTCAAGGGCCCAGAACATAATTTCAACAAAATCATTGAAGAAATTTTCCTAAACAAGGAGATGCCTATCAAGATACAAGAAGCTGACAGAAAATCAAATAGATGGGACCAGAAAAAAAAGTCCCCTCATTCATATAATAATCAAAACACTAAGTATACAAAGAAAGAATGTAAAGAATTGCAAAGGAAAAAGATCAAGTAACATATAAAAATTAATTAGAGTTATACATGACTTCACAAAGGAGATATTGAAAGCCACACACGCTTGGACAGTTATGCTTCAGACTCTAAGACGCCACAGATGCCAGCTCAGACTATTATACTCAGCAAAACTTTCAATCACCATAGATGCAGAAAATAAGATATTCCATGATAGAGTCAAATTTAAACAATATCTACAAATACAGCTCTACAGAAGGTACTAGAATGAAAAATCCAATCCAAGGAGGTTAAATAAACCAATAAAAACACAGGAAATAAATGATATCTCATAAGCAAAGCCCAAAGGAGGCACACACACACACACATACACACCACCACCACAACCAAGAACAACAACAAAATAACAAGAATTAACAATCTTTGGTCACTGATAACACTCATTATCAGTGGACTCAATTCCTCAAATAAAAGAACACATCAACAGAACAGATACAAAAACGGGCCCATTCATCTGCTGTATACAATAAACACACCTCAACATCAAGGCTATATATATATATCAGGGTTGAAAAACATATTCCACGCAAATGGACCTGAGAAGAAAGCTGGTGTGACCATTTTAACATATAAAAAATAGACTTCAAACCAAAATTAGTCAAAAGGGATGGGGAAGGACACTGCATATTCATCAGAGGAAAAATACACCAAAATGATATTTTAATTCTTAACATGTATGCCCCAAACACAAGGGCACCCACTTTGACAAAAGAAACTCTACTGCAACTTAAATCATATAAAAAGGCTCACATACTGATAGTGGAAGGCTTCAGTATCCCACTCTCACCAATGGAGAGATCATCAAGACAAAAATCTAAACAGAGAAATGCTGAAGCTAACTGACATCATAAAACAAATGTACCTCACAGATATTTACAGAACATTCTACCCAAACACAAAAGAATATACCTTCTTCTTTGCACCTCATGGAACCTCCTCAAAATCGATCACATGCTTGGACAAAAATAAAGCCTCTGTAGACATAGAAAATCAAAAGAACTCCCTGCATCATATCAGATCACCATGAAGTAAAATTGGTTATCAGATACAACAGAAAGAACAGCAAGCTTAGAAACTTATGAAAACTGATCAACTCTCTACTGAAAGAAAAATGATTTAAGACAGAAATAAAGAAAGAAACTAAAGTCCTTCTAGAATTCAATGAAAATGAACACACAACACACCAAACTTATGGACAATGAAAGTGGTGCTAAATGGAAAGTTCACAGCGTTAATTGTTTACATAAAATAATTGGAGAGATATCATGCTAGCAACCTAACAGCACACCTGAAATCTCTGGAACAAAAAGATGTAAGTACATCCAAGGGGAATAGACAGTAAGTGATAATCAAAATGAGGTATGAAATCAACAAAATAAAAGAATCAATGAAATGAAAAGTTGGTTAATTGAGAAAATCAACAAAATAGACAAACCCTTATCTCAACCAACTAAAAGACAGAGAGAGAATGTCCAAATTAATAAAATCAGAAAAAAGGTTGCATAATAACAGACATGAAGGAAATCCAGAAAATCATGAGGACATACTTTAAAAATCTGTACCACACCAAATTAGAAAATCTAAAAGAAATGTACAATTTTCTCATTAAATACCACTTACAAAAGTTAAATCAAGATCATATAAACAATTTAAATAAACCTATAGCATCTAGTGAAATAGAAGTAGTCATTGAAAGTCTCCTAATCAAAAGAAAAAAAAATCTAGGGCCAGATGGTTTTAGTGCAGAATTCTACAAGATTCTCAGAGAAGAGATAATGTTGATACTTCTCAAATTATTCTACAAAATAGAAACAGAAGGAACAAATTCTATGAGGCCACAGTTACCCTAATAATCAAACCACATAAAGACTCAACAGAGAAAGAGAATTACAGACCAATTTCCCTTATGAACTTCGATGTAAAAATATTCAATCAAATACTTGTAAATTGAATCCGAAAACACATTTAAAAAAAGATCATCCTCCATGATCGAGTAGGCTTTATCCAAGAAATGCAGGGATGGTTCAACATACGGATTTCAATATATGTAGCCCACCATATAAGTAAACTTAAAAAAAAGCATGATCATTTCATTATAAGCCAAAAAGCCTTTGACAAAATCCAACACCCTTTCATGACAAAAGTCTTAGAGTGATTAGGGATACAGGGAACATATCTAAACCTAATTAAGGCAATTTACATCAAATTAAATGAAGAGAAAGTTAAAACAATGCACTAAAATCAAGAACATGAAAAGACTGCCCACTTTCCACATATATTTAATATTGTACTTGAAGTTTTAGCTAAAGCAATAGACAGCTGAAGGAGATCCAGGGGATACAAATTAGAAAGGAAGAAGTCAATGTATTGATGTTTGCACATGATATAATAGTAAAAATAAATGACCCTAAAAATTCTAACAAGAAGCTCCTACAACTGATAAACACTTGCCACAAAGTATCTGGATGCAAAATTAACTCAAAAAAATACAAAAATATATGAGTAGCCCTCATATATACAAATGACAAACAGATTGAGAAAGAAATTAGAGAAGCACCATTATTCACAATACCCTAAGATAATATAAAATATCTTGGTATATCTCTAACCAAGCAAGTGAAAGACTTGTACAACAAAAACTTCAAGGATTAGAAGAAAGAAATTGAAGAAGATATGAGAAGATAGAAAGATCTCCCATGCTCATGGGCTGGTAGAATTAACACAGTAAAATTGGCCATCCTAACCCAAACAACCTACAGATTCAATACAATTCCCATCAAAACTCCTTCACAGAACTTGAAAGAACAATTTTCACCTTCATATGAAAAAACAAAAAACAATCCTGAAAAATAAAAGAACTGCTGGTAGTGTCACCACCCCTGATTTGAAGTTGTACTACAGAGCCGTAGTAATAAAAACCACATGGTATTACAGAATTCCTAGTTAATTTAGAATTTTTGAGGATGAATAATCTTCTGTTAGTATTTTCTCCCTCCCTTCCTTCCCTTCTGTGCTCATATGTGCATGTGCACATGCCACATGCCAAAAGAACGTGTTGGACCCTGTGAGCAGCCCAACATGGGTTCTAGAAACCAAAC
Source organism: Ondatra zibethicus (assembly GCA_004026605.1). Taxonomy (NCBI): domain Eukaryota; kingdom Metazoa; phylum Chordata; class Mammalia; order Rodentia; family Cricetidae; genus Ondatra; species Ondatra zibethicus. Next base: position 149,949 of record PVIU01001415.1, on the reverse strand, counting down.
TTAAGTCCTTCGGAAAAGTAGCTAGGACTCTTAACCAATGGGTTATTACTTCAGCCTGTGAATAATCTTTCATACAAATATATCCCCCCCCAAAAAAACAGACATGTTGATCACTGAAATCAAATTGAAGAGAAAGACATGAATCCATATACCTATGGATACCTGATTTTTGATAAAGAAGTCAGAAATACAGGCTAAAAAGGTATCTTCAATAAATGGTGCTGATCTAACTGGAAGTTTGCATGGAGAAAAATCCAAGTACATCCATATTTATTTATCACACCCTGTAAAAAAAAAAACTCAAGTCCAAGTGGATCAAAGACCTCAACATAAAACCAGACACACACAAATCAGAAAAGAAGAAGTCAAACACTCACTGTCTGCTCATGACATGATACTTTACATAAGTGATCCCAGAAATTTTACCAAAGAACTTATACAACTCATAAACACTTTCAGCAATGTAGCAGGATACAAGATTAACTAAAAAAAAAAAATTAGTAGACTTCCTGTACACAGATGATCAAAGGTCTGGGGAAGAAATCAGAGAATCAACACCCTTCACAATAGCCACAAATAACATAAAATATCTCAGAGTAACTCTCAATAAACAAGTGGAAGACTTGTAAGATGAGAACTTTAAATCTTTGAAGAAAGAAATTGAAGAAGACACCAGAAAGTGGAAAGATCTCCCATTTCTTGGGTAGGCAGAATTAACATAGTGAAAATGGCGATCTTACCAAAAGCAATCTACAAATTCAACACACTGCCCATCAAAATTCCAGCAAAATTCTTCACAGACCTCGAAAGAATGGTACTCAACTTCATATGGAAAAGCATAAAACCCAGGATAGCCAAAACAATCCTGTACAATAAAATAACTTCTGGAGGCATCACAAACCCTGACTTCAAAGTCTACAGAGCTACAGTTCTGAAAACAGCCTGGTATTGGCATAAGAACAGACAGTAGGACCAATGAAACTGAATAGAAGACATGGGTATTAATACACACCGTCAAACACCTGATTTTTGATAAGCAAAAAATTTCAAATGGAAAAAAGAAAGCATATTTAACAATTGGTGCTGGCATAACTAGATATCAACATGTAGAAAAATGAAAATAGACCCATATCTATCATCATGTACAAAACTCAAGTCCAAATAGATCAAAGACCTCAACAGAAAGCCAGCCACACTGAACCTTATAGAAGAGAAAGTGGGAAGTACACTTGAATGCACTGGTACAGGAGACCATTTCCTAAATATAACCCCAGCAACACAGACACTGAGAGAAACAATTAATAAATGGAACCTCCTGAAACTGACAAGCTTCTGAAAAGCAAAGGACACAGTCAACAAGAAAAAACGTCAGCCTACAGAATGGGAAAAGATCTTCACTAACTCCACAACAGAGAGAGGGCTGATCTCCATATATAAAGAACTTCAGAAATTGGTCATCAAAGAACTTCAGAAATTGGTCATCAAAAGAACAAATAATCCAATAAAACAATGGAGTACAGACCTAAACAGAGAACTCTCAATAGAGGAATCTAAAATGGCTGAAAGACACTTAAGGAAATGTTCAACATCCTTAGTCATCAGAGAAATGTAAATCAAAACAACTCTGAGATTCCATCTTACACCTGTAAGAATGGCCAAGATCAAAAACACTGATGACAACTTATGCGGGAGAGGTTGTGGGCAAAAGGGAACACTTCTGCATTGCTGGTATGAATGCAAGCTAGTACAACCCCTTTGGATTGTCAGTGTGGCGATTTCTCGGAAAATTAGGAAACAACCTTCCTCAAGACCCAGTAATACCACTTTTGGGTATATATCCAAAGGATGCTCAACTGTGCCACAAGGACATTATATGTTCATGGCAGCATTGTTTGACATAGCCAGAGCCTGGAAACAACCTAAATGCCCCTCATCAGAAGAATGGATAAGGAAAATGTGGTACATTTACACAATGGAGTACTACACAGCAGGAAAAAAAAAACGACAGCTTGAATTTTGCAGGAGAATGGATGGAATTAGAAAACATTATTTTGAGTGAGGTAACCCAAACACAGAAAGACAATTATCACATGTACTCACTCATAGGTGGTTTTAAAACATAAAGCAAAGAAAACCAGCCTACAAACCACAATCCCAGAGAACTTAGACAACAATGAGGGCACTAAGAGAGACTTGTACAGATCTAATATACATGGGAAATAGAAAAAGACAAAATCTCCTGAGTAAATTGGGAGCATGGAGATCTTGGGGGAGGGTTGAAGGGGGGAGGAGAGGGGCAGGGAGGGGAGCAGAGAAAACTGTAGAGCTCAATAAAAATCAATAAAAAAAGAAAAGCCAGACACAGTGAACCTAATAGAAGAGAAATTAGGGAATAGCCTTGAATGCACTGGCACAGGATACAACTTTTCAAACAAAACACCGATAGTGGAGGAACTAAGACCAACAGTTAATAAATGGAATCTAATGAAACTGAAGATTCTGTAAGTTGAAGCACACCATCAATCAGAGAAAGAGACAGCTTATAGAAACAGGAAGAGACTTCTACCAACTCCACATCCAATAAAGGATTAATATCCAAAATCTACTAAGAACTCAAAAGATTAGACATCAAATGCCAAATAATCCAAGTGAAAAATGGGGTACAGATATAAACAGAGAATTCTTGATAGAGGAAACACAAATGACTGAGAAACACTTAAAGAAATGTTCAACCTCCTTAGCTATCAGGGAAATGCAAATCAAAACTATTTTGAGGTTCCACCTTACACCTGTCAGAACCGCTAAGATCAATAACACAAGTGACAACTAATGCTGGAGAGGATGTGGAGTAAGGGGAACACCCCTCCATTGCTGGTGGGAGTGCAAACTTGTACAACCACTATAGAAATCAATGTGGTAGCGCCTCAGAAAACTAGGAGTTGATCTCTCAAGACCCAACTATACCATTATTGGGCATATACCTAAAGGATGCTCCTTCCTACCACTAGGACACTTCCTCAACTATATTCATCCATAATAGGCAGAAACTGGAAACAACCTAGTTGTCTGTCAACTGAAGAATTGATAAAGAAAACCTGGTATGGTTACACAATGGACTATTATTCACTGTTTAAAAAATGACATCATGAAATTTGCAGGCAAATGGATAAAATTAGAACAAATAAGTGGATATTACTTGTGTTAAGTAATTTATAACGAAGCTAAAATCCACAGAACTAGAGAGGTTAGGTAAAAAAGAGGGCTCTAGAGTGTGTGTGTGAAGGGGGCTGCATGGATCTCCCTGAAGGGGAATAAAATAAATTTTGCATGTGAACAGGAATGTGAGGGAACACATTGTGGGGCAGGGCAGGGATGAAGAAAAAGAATGCAGGAAGAGCTAGCTGGTATTAGGGGACTTTGGGGAGGTTGTTGTGAAAACCTAGTGAAGTGGGCACTTCCTGGATAAATGACCGTGATGCTAGTGAGGACACCTAGTAACATCAGATACAGAGTCTGAACTAGCCATCTTCTGTAACCAGGCAGGGCTTCCAATGGAGGGACTGGGATATATTCAGTTGAGCTGTTGGCTGAATGGATCCTGTAGAGATTCCTAAGTGACCCAAGCTGATGCTAGGACAGAAGAACATGCTCTGAAATTGGCAATGGGGCCCCATTGCCAAGGACAGCAACCATGCAACTCATTTAATGTTAATTTAAGATTGAGTTGGTGCCTGCATGGAGCCTTTACCCCTATTTCTAAATATTTTGGCTGGAAAGGTACTCTGCAAGCCCAGAAAGAGAACATGGACATTAACACAGTCATAAAACCCTCAGCCTACAGTCTATCCTGCCTGCAAGATGTGCTGGGGCAATGGTGACACAGAACTTGTGGGAATGGCCAACCAATGTTTGGTTTAACTTGGAGCCTGGGCCATGAGAGGGAACCCATGCCTGACACTGCTCAGATGCCCAAGAACTTGAGACTGGATATCCCAGAGACCTAGAGTAGGGCCAAACACACACACACACACACACACACACACACACACACACATACACACAAGAAAAAGAAAAGAAAACAAAGAAAAAAATCAATGAAATAATTCCTAATGATATTCTACTATACTCATAAACTGGTATCTGATCCAGTTATCAGAGAGGCTTTCTCTGGCAGCAGACCAGAACAGGTAAGGAGACCCACAATCAGACATGTAAAAAGAGAGTCTAGATTCGAGGTCTCTATTGGGTCAGAGCTCCAGTAGTACCAGAGAAAATACTGTAGAAGTCAGAAAGGATGGAGGATACCAAGAGAACATGACTCATTAAATCAACTAAGTGGGGCTCACATGGGCTCATAGAGACTGAAGAGACAAGCTCAGGACTGCATGCATCTGCACTAGGTCCTGTGCATATATGTTATGACTGTTAACTTAGTGTTTTGTGGTATTCCTAACTTTGGGAGAGGAGGGTGTGTCTCTGAGTCTTTTGCCTGCTCTTAGGTGTCTTTTCCTCCTATTGGGTTGCCTTATCCAGCCTAGATATAAGAGCTTTTTCTTTGTTTTATTATACCTTGTTTTGTCCTGTTTGGTTGCAGTCTCTTGGAGGCCTGCTCTTTTCTGAAGAGGAAATGGAGGGGAAGTGTATCTTGTGGAGAGGAAAGGTGGGGCAGGGATCTTGGGGGCATGGAGGGGAGGAAACTGTGGTCAGTATGTATTATATGAAAAAAGAATCTATTTCCAAAAAAATTTTTAAAAGAGAATTGAAAATAACTGTTTAACAAGGGGAGACTAATATATTTTTCTACATGATAGAATTATATGTGTATAAAGATAAATAAAGTGCTTTTGATATATTTTAACCAACTATGCATTCTAAAATATGCTTTATAATCCCAGCTTTGCAAACAGGAGATAAATACATTAAAAGTATATTTTCAGTTAATGTATTAATTCAGAAAAAAATTATGAGTATTCTAGACTATAGCTGATACAATACTTTATTGTTATAATAAAACATTAATGACTAATCCACATCCTAATTATACCTATTAAACTGTATTATGACTGAAAGGCATGCGAAGATTATATCCATGCTGGCTTATTAAAATGCAATGCTCTCTTTTTAACAGAAGTCGTGGGCCTTTTGCAATTGCACATTCAACCATTCTTCTGTCACACTTTATAGTGTCACCTTGAGACCCACTTTACTGTGTCATCATTAAGCCATGTTTAATAACCAAAAAGAATTTATTTTGCCATAAGAATGTAGATAAACAAATGATCCTCATAATTTTCCAGATCTTAACTAAAGAGTGAATTAAACATCTTGCGAATATCTTGTTCCTTATTAAAATCAAAGGGTTCATTTTGCTATTTTGAGTGCTCTAGTGTCCAGTCATATCAGCATGAAAGAGAAACGACAAACACATCATGCTCCATTTAAAGCCGAGCATTACATCAAAACTTGGGTTAGCTTTTACCTTAAAAATAAAGATGAAATTATTTATTATTTTTCTCTGAATTATAAATTCCTTGAGGTTTGGATATATATGTAAACACAAGATGAGGTAAAAATTCTTGCAGTGATCCAGTTTCTATTTTTCCTTTGTGTGACAGTTACTCAGGGATATAAGCACATGAATAAATAGATCTTCTCAAGAAAAAAAAAATAAAACCCTAACACACACACACACATGCACAAGCTCATGGAATTTATATATTTGTTTGACACTTCCTTTAATCTAATCAAATTGTTATCTAGAGTCTACTAAACATAATGTCTTCCACTCTCTAGAGACTGACTGCATCCACAATCCTGCTGTTACAAATATGTGACTCCTGTGCTGCCATTTTCCATTTCTAAGTAAATGGCAGACATTATTAATTGATCATAAGACTCTTTCCTCCTGCATCTAGACCAGACCTCATGTCACAGTCCTTCTCACCACACCGAGCAGTAACTAGCAATTGATACAAGATGACATTCAGAGTCTATTTCCTACTCCTATGTTAAACTGAAAGCTCAAGAAATGATTGAATACTATTGTGTTTTCAAATAGCCCATAACCTTTCTCATAATAGAACCCTAGTATCTACTTAGTGAATTAAAGAAACTGCACTGTGAACATAAAAACCATGAATATAGATGAACTTGACTTTATAAAAAAAGCATAGAAACAGAAGCATTATATATACTTTTAACTAACTGAATGCTCATCAAGCATGAATAATGAAGTCAAATGATTAAATTAATAATTCATAAAAAATTTGCAAGTCAAAACAATGTGTGGCATATTATGCATTAAGTACAAAGCTAGATGACTCAAGGACACAAAGAAACAGGGCACCCAGTCCCTCATCCCAAGTATCTAGTTGAGACCATTTCCTATTGCAACACAATCTGAGAGAAATTGTCACCCTCATTAAGGTAGTTTTGGTGAAAGGAGACTTGGATGTTTGGGGGACTAGGAGAAGGTTTGTCTTTGAGGCTCAAAGGGAATTTTCCTTAGTAGGTAAATTAGTAGGCAAATTTAGTAGAAATTTAGTAGGTAAACCAATTCTTCTAACTATTACTCCTCTGTGTCCTCCAGACAGTGCTGCTTTGGTCTTGGGTTTGTCTACCAGATTATCAGGAACGTTATCCTGGTTTTATTTCCATTTGAAGTTGAGTTTTACTCTTTCCAGGTCTGTGATACAATAAAGGAACTTCTGGAGACATCACCATCTTTGACTTCTTATAGTTCTACTATAGAGCTACAGTAATGAAAGCAGCTTCCTATTGGCATAAAAACAGACAGGTGGACCAATAGAATTGAATTGAATATTAATCCACATATCTATGAACACCTGATTTTTGAGAAAGAAGATAAAATTATACAATGGTAAAAAGAAAGCATCTTCAACAAATGGTACTGGTATAACTGAATATCAACATGTAGAAAAATCCAAAAAGATCCATATCTTTCCCCATGTACAAAACTCAAATCCAAATGGATCAAAGACCTCAACATAAATCTAGTCTCATAGGACAGAGAGAAAGTGGGAAGTAACCTTCAATGCATTGGCACAGGTGACCACTCTTTTTTATTTTTTATACATTTTTTATTGATATTTACTGAGCTCAACACTTTTCTCTGCTCCCCTCCCTGCCTCTCCCCTCCCCTTTCAGCCCTCCCCCAAGATCTCCATGCTACCAATTTACTCAGGAGATCTTGTCTTTTTCTACTTTCTACCTCCCATGTAGATTATATCTATGTAAGTCTCTCTTAGTGTCCTCATTGTTGTCTAAGTTCTCTGGGATTGTGGTTTGTAGGCTGGCTTTCTTTGCTTTATGTTTAAAAACCACCTATGAGTGATTACATGTGATAAATGTCTTTCTGTGTCTGGGTTACCTCACTCAAAATAATGTTTTCTAATTCCATCCATTTTCCTGAAAAATTCAAGCTGTCGTTTTTTTTTCTGCTGTGTAGTACTCCATTGTGTAAATGTACCACATTTTCCTCATCCATTCTTCTGTTGAGGGGCATATAGGTTGTTTCTAGGTTCTGGCTATGACAAACAATGCTGCTATGAACATAGTTGAGCACATGTCCTTGTGGCACGATTGAGCATCCTTTGGATATATACCCAAAAGTGGGTCTTGAGGAAGGTTGTTTCCTAATTTTCTGAGAAATCGCCACACTGACATCCAAAGGGGTTATACCAGCTTGCATTCATACCAGCAATGCAGAAGTGTTCCCTTTTGCCCACAACCTCTCCCGCATAAGTTGTCATCAGTGTTTTTGATCTTGGTCATTCTTACAGGTGTAAGATGGAATCTCAGAGTTGTTTTGATTTATATTTCTCTGATGACTAAGGATGTTGAACATTTCCTTAAGTGTCTTTCAGCCATTTTAGATTCCTCTGTTGAGAATTCTCTGTTTAGGTCTGTACTCCATTTTTTATTGGATTATTTGTTCTTTTGGTGTTCAATTTCTTGAGTTCTTTATATATTTTGGAGATCAGCCCTCTGTCTGATGTGGAGTTAGTGAAGATCTTTTCCCATTCTGTAGGCTGACGTTTTTTCTTGTTGACTGTGTCCTTTGCTTTTCAGAAGCTTGTCAGTTTCAGGAGGTTCCATTTATTAATTGTTTCTCTCAGTGTCTGTGTTGCTGGGGTTATATTTAGGAAGTGGTTTCCTGTACCAGTGCATTCAAGTGTACTTCCCACTTTCTCTTCTATAAGGTTCAGTGTGGCTGGCTTTCTGTTGAGGTCTTTGATCTATTTGGACTTGAGTTTTGTGCATGGTGATGGATTGGTCTATTTTCATTTTTCTACATGTTGATATCTAGTTATGCCAGCACCATTTGTTAAATATGCTTTCTTTTTTCCATTTGATTTTTTTTTTTGCTTCTTTATCAAAGATCAGGTGTTCGAAGATGTGTGGATTTATATCCGGGTCTTCTATTCGGTTTCATTTGTCCTCCTGTCTGTTCTTATGCTAATACCAGGCTGTTTTCAGTACTGTAGCTCTGTAGACTTTGAAGTCAGGGTTTGTGATGCCTCCAGAAGTTCTTTTATTGTACAGGATTGTTTTGGCTATCCTGGGTTTTTTGCTTTTCCATATGAAATTGAGTACTATTCTTTTGAGATCTTTGAAGAATTTTGCTGGGATTTTGATGGGCATTGCATTGAGTCTGTAGATTGCTTTTGGTAAGACTGTCATTTTCACTATGTTAATTCTGCCTACCTAAGAGCATGGGAGATCTTTCCACTTTCTGGTGTCTTCTTCAATTTCTTTCTTCAAAGATTTGAAGTTCTCATCTTACAAGTCTTCCACTTGTTTGGTTAGAGTTACTCTGAGATTTTTTTTTTTTTTGCTATTTGTGACTATTATGAATGGTGTTGATTCTCTGATTTCTTCCCCAGCCCTTTTATCATCTGTGTACAGGAGGGATACTGATTTTTTGAGTTAATCTTGTATCCTGCTACATTGCTGAAAGTGTTTATGAGTTGTATAAGTTCCTTGGTAGAATTTTTGGGCTCACTTACGCAAACTATCATATCATCAGCAAACAGTTTGACTTCTTCTTTTCCAATTTGTATCCCCTTGATCTCCCTTTGATGTCTTATTGCTCTAGATAGGACCTCAAGAACTATATTGAATAGATATGGAGAGAGTGGACAACCGTGTCTTATTCCTGATTTCAGTGGAATTGCTGTGAGTTTCTCTCCATTTAGTTTGACGTTGGCTGTTGACTTGCTGTATATTGCCTCAATTATGTTTAGGTATGTTCCTTGTATCCCTGATCTCTCCAAGACCTTTATCATGAATGGATGTTGTATTTTGTCAAATGCTTTTTTGGCATCTAATGAGATGTTCATGTGGTTTTTATTTTCATATGTTGAACCATCCCTGCGTCTGTGGCATGAAGCTGACTTGATCATGGTGGATGATGGTTCTGATGTGTTCTTGGATTTGATTTGTATAACATGTGGGCTTGCTTGTCAGGGTTTCTGTCCTGCCTGGTTCCTGCAGATATAAAACTGATTGGCCCATTAGCTCAGGCTTTGTATTAACTCTTATAACTTATATTAACCCATTATTCTTATCTATGTTAACCACATGGCTCAGTACCTTTTTCAGTGTGGCAGGTCACATCCTACTTCTTCGGTGGTCTAGGGAGAACTAGGGAGGAATGGGCTTCCTCCTTCCGTGCATTCTCCTGGTCTCATTGCCCCACCTCTCTTTCCTGTCTGGTTGACCCACCTATACTTCCTGCCTGGCCAATCAGCGTTTATTTAAAACATGATTGACAAAATACAGACAATTATCCCGCACCACTTCCCCCTCTTTTTTTTTTAAACAAAGGAAAATATCCATAGTCCATTTTTTAGGTATGTGGGCGTAGTATTCCAGGCTACTTCGGTGGTTGGGGTTGCTGATAATCTTATGAGGACCTAAAGAAAATTTAGAGTTATGATCAAGTCCTGAATGGAGTATCCTGTTAGTCTTGATCATCTCAGGCAGCAGTCTTGAACTTGTTCTGGATGTAGAACTCTGTCATCTGAGCCATCTGTTCCTACCGGAGATTTCTCAGGTGGTCTTCCTTGACCAAACCTGATTTTTCTTAACTCAGAATGAATCCACAGCCTCCCATTTCCTGTGGAAACAAAAGCAAAATCTCTTCTCCAAAATAACAGACCTTTTGACTTCAATTTTGAAGTCAAGGTATTTTCAAAATACCTATCTTGGATTAATTCAACAGCATTTATAAGCAAAAATCTTTTAGCAGCTGTTGCTCCTTCCTCAGCATTCAAACAATTCAAAGAGAGAATAATAACATATAGTATCCAGATTCTCTGTGTGTTTTCCATCTTTATGCGGCTTTATTTTAAACTCTATTTCTTTTATTTTTAATTTTTAACTTTTGGCTTTTTGAGACAGGTTCTCTGTGTATCTTTGTCCTGGAACTAACTCTGTAGACCAGGCTGTCCTTGGACTCACAGAGATCTGCCTGTCTCTGCCTCCCCAGTGCTGGGATTAAAGGTGTGTGCTACCACACCTTGAACTCACAGAGATCTGTCTGCCTCTGCCTCCCAAGCTTTGGGATTAAAGGTGTGTGATACCACACCTTGAAGTCACAGAGGTCAATCTACCTCTGCCTCCCAAGTGTTGGGATTAAAGGTGTGTACCACAACACACCTTTATTTCTTTTTTCTTTTTTACTTTAAGAACTTTAACCTTTAGGCTGCATATATTTTTAACAAAGTGTAAACCATTTAGAGGTTTTCTTTGTCTTTGAATCTCTCTTTTTCTGACCACGTGAGTCTTTAATTTACCAAGCAATATGGGTAGGAGTATTGGTATTAGTTCTTCCTTGAAAGTCTTGTAGAATTCTGAGCTGAAACCATCTGGTCCTGGGCGTTTTTTGCAGGCGACCACTTCTTAAATATAACCCCAGGAACACAGACACTGAGAACAACAATTAATAAATGTGACCTCCTGAAACTGAGAAGCTTCTGTAAAGCAAACAATATTGTCAACAAGACAAAATGACAGCCTACAGAATCAGAAAAGATCCTTACCAAACCCATATCTGACAGAGGACTGATCTCCAAAATATAAAAAGAGCTAAAAAAAAAAAAAAAAACTAGACATCAAAATACCAACTAATTCAATTTAAAAATGGGGTGCAGATCTAAGCAGAGAATTTTCAGCAGAGGAATCTCAAATGGTCAAAAATCACCTATGTAATTTCTCAACATCTTTAGCCCTTAGAGAAATGTAAATCAAAACAACTCTGAGATACCATCTTACACCTGTCAGAACAGCTAAGACCAAAAACACTAATGACAGCTTATGAAGAGGATGTGGATTAAGGTGAACACTCGTCCATTGCTAGTGAGAGTGTAAATTTGTACAGCCACTTTGGAAATCAGTATGGCAGTTTCTCAGAAAATTGGGAATCAATTTACCTCAAGACCCAGCGATATCACTACTGGGCACAAAGGATGCATATTTATACTTCAAGGCCATTTGCTCAACTATGTTCATAGCAGCATTATTTGTAATAGCCAGAACCTGAAAACAACCTAGATGTTATTGTTTTTTACCCCTGAGTAGTACTCCATTGTGTAAATGTACCACATTTTCTTTATCCATTATTTGATTGAGGGGCATCTGGGTTGTAATCAGATTGGTGACTATAGTTGTCATCAGAGAGCCTTCATCCAGTAACTGCTGGAAACAGATGCATAGACCCATGACAAAGCACTATCCAGAGCTCAGGCAATCCTGTTGAAGAGAGGGAGAGATGATTGTACGAGCCAGAGGGGTCAAGGTTGTCACAAGTGAACCCACAGAAACAACTAACCTGGGTTCACAGGAGCTCAGAATCTGGACTGACAGCTAGGACGACTTCATGGGACTGACATCAGCCCTCTAATATGTGTGACAGTTGTGCAGCTTGCTCTACTTTTGGACTCCTAGCAGTGGGAGCAGAGGCTGCCCCTAATTCTTTGGCTGGCTTCCAGGAACTCATTCCTCATTCCGGGTTGCCTTGCTCAGCCTTAACAGAAGGGGAAGTGCTAGTCCTCAACTTAATATGCCATGCTTTGGTGACACAATTAGAGGCCTGCCCCTTTCTGAACAGAAACAAAGGAGTGAATTGGAGGGGGACACACAGGGGAGAGGTCAAGGGAGGGAATTGGAGGAGAGGAGGAAAAAGAAAGTGCAGTTGGGATATAAAATAAATGAATAAATTTAAAAAAATCTTTTAAAAAGTGAGTGTACTTGCAATTATGGGAGATTTAAGTATCAGTATTAAGAGAAGTATGAAATCCTAGAGAGATCGTGAATGATGTTGGCTGTAGCCAATAAAGGTAACCTTCCTTGTGGATATGACATCTTCAAACAACCTTGAAGTATGCATTATTTCAATAGAGGAGAAATGAGAATTTGGTTAAAAGCCAGCCATGTATAAAGAAGTCATATTTAGAGAAGGTGTAATACTCTTGACACTGTGGAAGACAGTATCTCAGGAGTAGGAGCTTGCTTCAGAGAAAAGAGCCAGATCTAAAGCCTGCTTCTGAGGAAATAGAGTGTTTTCCTATTTATTCTTCCTTGCATAGATATTGTTAAGGCTACAGAACATGAATTCCTTTTTCATTACAAAATCTATCCCAAGAGCTCTGATGGTCTAGACTGTAGGGTCCCAGCCCCAGCCTAAGGCACTGTGAGGTCCCCAGGCTGACTCTGAGGAGCCGCATGCAGGTGCTATTCTGCTCTAGCCATGCATGGACCTAGCAGAGCTGACCACTGTACTGTTGTCAAGGTACGGATTCAGAAGAAAGATGGTCTGTGAGGCACTCAGTCTCCAATCTCACTTCTAATAATAGGTTTGTATCAAACAGAAAGTGAAAGAACCCAAACTCCAAACAGCTAAAACAAGAAGGTGAGTTTGTGGTGGGTTTCAGCAGTGGCTCATGGGACCAATGGACAAGCCTACCAGCAGGAGTGGGCCAAGGGCAGGGCTGTCTTCAGGAGGACATCCCTGGCTCTCCCTGCCTCCTTTGTTGCTCACCACAGGGTGCCCACCACTTCCTCTGACAGTGGCACTCTATCCACACAGTCACATTTGAAAAGCAATTCCCACTCAAGAACTCCCAGGGAAGAGCATGCTTTGTCTCTGACCCCATTGCTATGACCCAGAAACCAGGGGCATGCGAAGGGGCCCCGGCCATCATTTGTACACATAGTCAGAGTTGGAAGGAGATGGGGAGTTTCCCCTAAAAAGAGAAGGAAGGGGAAGGAAGGGTCCTACTTATTGAGGACCAATTGAGGTTGTTATAGTATGCCATCTCTTAGAACTAAGGTTCGCGGAGCGCCAAGAACAGACTGTTAAAGAAACAGGAGGAAACATTCTCAAAGGGGCACCAAGTGTTAGTTTAGATCTAGAGGCTCATGTTTTAAGATGTGGTCTTCAACTGGATGTCCTCCTGTAAAAGTAGCAGAAACTTTAGATGCCTGGGCCTCGGAGGAATCAGGTTCTTCAGGTCCTGCTCTTGAAATCTGGATTAGTTTTCCATGTCTTTTCTCCTCTAACTCCCTGGCCACTATGAGGTAAGCAGTTTTCTTCTACCACATACATCCCCTGTGATGTGCAGCATCTGCAAAGGCCCAAAGAATCGGAGACAACAGTAATGGATTAAGTCAGTGAACCATAAAATCTTTCCTGTGTTGACATTGCTTCTCTCGGGTAAACCTTTGTCACAGCAATGAAAAGCTAACACACCATGCCAAGTAACACGGCACTAGACAACATTTTCGAGATGCATAGAACACTTGATGTTAATCAAACGATGTCTTTCTCCACTCAACTCCAGTCACTTAACTGAATGGCTACACGAAGAGTGCACAGCAATTGCTTCTAATTTGCCAAGCCCATCAATCAAATCTGCTAACACACCTTAAATAATCTTGAGGAAATTTTCAGGTGTAGTTTGCATCTTTCATAAAACTAATCAAGTGCCTCTGTGCACATGAAATACAGTTTACAATCCCTGCAGAGAATAGAGTTCTTCAGCTGACCTTGAAGCATTATCAAACAATAAAGAAACACTGATCTAACAGTCACCTGTGGAATAAGTCAGATCAACCCCACTCCTGCCTTCAAGAAGAAACAGAGTTCTATACACAGCCTTCCCACAGCTTATATCAGCCTTGAACATCACTTCTAACAGCCAGCATTAGAGATGTTTCTACACTGGCCCTATGCAACTAGAAATGTAGGATTTAGTATGTAGAAACTAAAATGTATTATTTGCTCCAAAATTCAGCTTGTTTTTTTTGTTTTGTATGCAATTCTTAAAGAAACAGGGTCTTTTCTTGCTCAAAACCATCACCCCTGTCTGCTAATGTCTCCTCATTCACCATGCTCCAGCTTCACTGGATATTGTTATTTCTTTTGGGCACCGAAACCTTTCTACTCAGGAGCCTCTGCAGTAATTATTACCTTTAATAAAATATTCTCCAACCCATCATTTAAGAAGTGATGATGGTTCAACTGCCTCTAGACATCTGTCAAACCTCATATCTTTGCACCAATGTCACATTCTCACAGCTGTTTCCATCTTTATGAAGATTTAATTCATTCTGATTTTTCACGACACCCTGTTGTTTTCTTTTACAGAGAGAAATTTATTAAATGTTGTCTTTTATGAGGTAAAAAATATTTGCCCACATCATTTGTCCTTCTATCCTGTCAGAGGGTAAATACTCAGAATATCTTCATGAATGGAGACTTGTTGTCACCAAATATTTGTGGTGTGGGAGATCCTTCTGTCTATGTGTTTCTTTTATTGGTTAATGAATAAAGAAACTGTCTTGGCCTGTTGATAGGGCAGAACTTAGGTAGGTGAGGAAAACTAAACAGCATGCTGGGAGAAGGAAGGTGGAGAGAGAGATGCCATGGAGCCATGGGAGACAGATGTTGGGAATTTTACCTGGTAAGCCACTGCCACATAGTGATACACAGATTAATGGAGATGGCTTAAATTAATATAAGAGTTAGCCAGTAAGAAGCTAGAGCTAATAGGCCAAGCAGTGATTTAATGAATACAGTTTCTGTGTGATTATTTCGGGTGTAAGCTAGCTGGGCAGCCAGAACAAAAAAGTGGGCCCTCCTCCTACAGATTGGCATCCATGTGGCCAACTAAATTCATGTAAAACCTGAGAAGGCTTAAAAAGTAATTCTAGACAAAAAAAAAAAAATACAGTTTAACACAGCTTGCTGTTTGCCGGTGGCATGCTGCAGATCCTTTAAGAGAGGTTTTCCTGACTCAGCCGCAGCATAAAAAAAGTGGTGGCTTTAAAATGCCAGCTTTCTGGGTTGTGCTGCCAGCACTACCTCTGCTCTTTCAGTCAGGAGGTCTGGCTACAGAGCATTTGGGTGGGGTTTGTGAGCAGCACCGTGCTGCAACTTGCTTGATGGCAATGTGGACCAGTTTTGTGCCTAGAACTGGGGCAGTATGTACAGCTCAGAGGCACAAGCGGCCCTCCTCCTACACATTTGTTCTTGTGCATGACACAGTTTACCTCTGTCCTGTTTTCCAAGTCTGGTTTTATGTATCTTTAGGCAAACTGAGATAACCATCATTTCCCAGATACACAGCAACCCTTCCTACTTCTCTGCTTTCCTGGTCTTTCACCATAACCACCTTCAATATAAACTTGCAAAGGAAAATTGTTGCCTTCTGGGAAATGGTATTAAAATAAATGGTGTGCAGAATATAATGGCACTAACCTGTAATCCCAATGCTTGCAATGCTGATATAGGAGGATAAACAGTTTCAGGACATCTTGGGCTACATAGCTCATTATAGGCTAGCCTGAGCTATCCAGTAAACCCTATGTCAAGGAATGAAAGGTGAGGGGAGAAGGGAGAGAGGAGGAGGAGGAGGAAAAGGCAGGGTAATGGGGAAAACTCAAAGAAAGAAAAATGGGGCAAACTGAAATATTTTAGACGTGCATTCCAGAGCAGTCTTTAGTATAAGTTAATGCCAAAGTACAACTCAGTAAAATTAGCTCTATGTGGGCCACACTTTAATGCATTCTAAGTTCAGCTCTGTAGTAGAAGGATGGTGTTAATGGCTTCCTCTGAAATCTGAGGAACCCAACTAGGATTCAGGCTCACAAAAAAAAGGTATAACTGATTTCCTATCAATGATAAGAGAGCATATTTTTACATCAATCATGATGAGGTATGTTCTTATATAGAACAATTTATCTACTGTAGCATTGTTAGCTCAAATAGTAAACCTTATCATTTGCATAACTCAAATGTTTCAGTGTCTCTTGCCTGTCTGTTGAGGATCAACATCTAAATTTTTAGAAAACATAGCAACATTTTAAGAAGTTAGAAAAGAAGGTCACAATATACCTCTATGGTGTGTGTACCTATCCTCTCCCTTGACTGTTACATATCAAAGGTTTCAGACCACAGTTGCTTTTGGACTGTTTGTTCATAAGAAGTTTACTATTGGCATATACTTATTGAAACAAACCTTTTATTGGAAACAGTACCCTTCTGTATAGCCTAGACTGGCCTCAAACTTAAGATTTTCCTGCCCGAGCCTCCTAAGTGCTGCAAGTCCAGTTTTGTGTCATCAAGCCCATATCTTTCATTATTTACTGATGCAACCATTATTCTAAGTCCCAAGTATAGAAAAATGCATGCAAATATGTACATACACAGTTATGAATTTCCCCATAACTTTATTTCAAGTGTGAATTTTATAGGTGTGGGTTCTTTGATTTAATGTAAGCCATTTGTAATTACATACTAATGAAAGACTAGCAAAACTAATATAGCAAAGAAATAATCCTTAGAACTCATTAATAAAAGAGAAGTGACTTAATTTAAAAATAAGCAAATAATTTGGGTAGCTAACTCTCAAAAAGAAATTAAAATGACCAAGCACAATATCAAGAATGTTTAACATGATCATCTACCAGGAAAATGCATATGAAACCACAATGAGATGGCACTTACACCCACTAGGATGCTCGTGTTCAGAAGGCAGATCACAGCAAATGCTAGGAAAGATGCTGAGCATTGAAACTCTCGCTCAATGCTAGCAGGAATATACAGAAGTTCAGTCACTTTGAGAAAAAGTACAGGAGTTCTTCAAAGGAGTACATATAGACCTCTCCAGTGATTCAGTCATAAGAGATGAAAGCTTATGTCTATGACCAAACTGTACACAAATGTTTATGACAATGTTACTCAAAATAGCTTAACAGTAGAAAGAATGCAGCCATCTGAAAACAGGTTAATGGACCAATATTATATATTGAGATTGAATATCATTGGTGAATGAAAATGAAAAAAAATGATACACTGTACAACAAAGATGAAATCTCAATGTTTCATAGTAATGAAAGAAACCAATTATAAGAATGACATATGACATGATTCCATTTATACAAAATGCTTAGATTAGGTAAATCCATACACATAAAAGTAGATCAGCAGTTGCCTAGAACTAGAGTAAATGGATAGATTGCTAATTGGTATGAATTTGTTTAGGAGTTAATAAAATGTTTTAAAGTTAGTTGTGGTGACTGTTGCATAGCAACATACCATAAACACTTGAGGGTCTGGAGAGATGACCCTTCTAGAAGCACTTGCTACTCTTCTTTAAAACTATAGTTCAGTTTAGATCACCCACCTTGGCAGATCCAGGGGTGCCAATGCCCTCTTCTGGCCTCTGTGTGCTCAGTCACACAAGTGCATTGCACACACATACAGACAGATAAAAATAAATATAAACAAAAGCAGTTTCTGCACTTCAGGAGGAGTCAGAAATTAGGGTTATCAACTATGCCTAAAGACAAATATATAAACAGAAAAAGAGAACAAAAATATTGCTTTAGATTTCATAAAGGAAGAGTTAAGTCCCCTCCATAAATTCATGAACTTAGTTTGTGAAATCCATTTCCTTACCCTAATTCCCTCTTCAGCTTAGAGTTGGTGGTTTCTTTTACAAAGAATCAGTGATTCTTATTTGGAACCTATGTTTTAGAGTCTGGAATTCAAGGTCCAGATGAAGGAGAGGTGAGATGGGCAATGATAAATCAAGGTATTCAAATTACAGCTCATAAATTGAAGACTAAAGTATAAGAAGTCAGAAAGGAAATAAAAAGGACAAGAAAATTATACAGATGGAAAATACAATCTGGAGTCTACCTTGTACTGGTAAAGTTCATCAGTTGCTTTCTTCTGTATCCTCCAGAATGTCTGACAGTTTCTTCTGTGAGGCAGGAACACTAAAGGATCATTCCAACTTTTGGACAGTTCAGCAGTCACTTTTCTGTGTGTCCTGCATGTGCAGTTCATACAGCATACCATCAAGCCATCCAGGCAAGAACAGTTTCTTGCCCATATAGCTAGCCTTGTCACATTGAAGGCAAATTCTATAATGAGTTTCTTCAACACCCATTAACCTCACTGAAGTAATTGGTGCTGCCAGAAACAGACATGTCTCATTGTTGAGAAAAGTCTAGATCCTTGAAACATTTTAAATGCCATATTCTGTAGGTCTTTGAAAGGGTTGAAGAATGCTTATCTATTTGAAATATATCTCTGTATATCTAGAAAACCTAACTAACATGGCTACAATTTTGACTATTATAAATGACTATCTATTAATTTTTAATTATGCATTACATGTTTAAATGAGCTGTATAAATGTAATACCTTAAACAAAAGTAGATACAATATAATAAAATTGACTTTAAGTATGTATCAATAGACCAAAATCCATACCAATGCAAAGTATTAATCTGTGTATCATATCCCATTATTATTATTATTATTATTATTATTATGTTACTGATGTGGCCATTAATCAATCCCTTTAAATTAAAACAAACATTTTGGGAATTTGGAAATAGTTTTCTCCAATCTGCTTTCTGCATTTGTTGGGCAAAGTATTTTTAGAGTTCACAGAGACCTTTCAGGGGGTCTTGTTCCATCAAATCATATTAGCCTGGAAGGAATCCACAGGTTCTTTTCCTCTGTGGAAACAAAGGCAGACATCCTTTCCAAAGCAACATATCCTTAGACCCAAATTTTGAAATCAAGATATCTTTATGTTGGTTTAACTTGGCAATCCCCAGAATCAAATGTCTCTCTGCAGTCAGAAAATTCAAAGAAAATACAATAATATGCATAGTCCAGACTCTGTGTATTTTCCATCTTTCCATGACTTATTTTTCTTTACCCCTTTTATCTATGACTGTCTGTACCTTCTGATATTACTTTTATTGTCTCTCTAAAACCTTCTTTTTATAACCATCAATACTCTTTTCTTCTCTCTCCCAAGCCTATGTACATTTTTAAACACACCATGTCTTGTTTACAGTTCTTTTATGTCTGAATCTGTCTTATTGTGGATCTGAAATTCTTTTATGACAAGGAGCATTTTAAAATGGTAAGCAGTGTGGTTATAGCACCCCTGGACTCTCTCTCCACCTTTCTTGGCCTTTCAATATGGCGGAGGTATGCTTACTGCCAGCTCTGGGACTGTTGGGTGGGAGCCATGCTCACCACCTTAACTCTGGGAAGCACCTTGCAGCACATAAATCCTTTTTGTCTGAGTGAAAGCTAAATCTGACATGCAGCAGCATTGTGTGGCCTGGACATGTCTCTGTGCATGGCAGTTGGAATCTGCCATGCTCTCTGCCTGTGCATGCCTAACAGACCCAATCTGGTCTCAGCTACTTTTCTCCTAACCCTGAGTGGGTGTACAAGAACCTGGACCCAAAGTGGGTGGCAGGCCATGTGTGTTAGCCCCAGTCATTTGGGCACCATTTGTAAGCAGAGACTGCTCATTCATTTCCTGACTGTTCAGACCTGAATAATCACACAAAACTATTTTAATTACAACACTGTTTGGACAATAGCTTAGGTGTATTCCTATCTATCTCTTATATATTAAATCAACCCATTTCTATTATTCTGTGTATCACCACAAGGCTGTGGCCTACTGGTAAGATTCTGGGGCATCTTTCTGCTTCAGCGGCTACATGGCATCTCTTTGACTACACCTACTCTCTCTCTCTATATATATATATATCTTCCAGCCTGGATATATCTTGCCCTGCTATAGACTGAAGCAGCTCCTTTATCAAGCAATGTTAATAAAACATATTCATAGCATACAGAGGGGACTCCAATATCAGGATTCAGCACAAGAAAGAAAGCAAACAAAGTCTCAGCATGTTGATAAAGATCTTCAGAGGAGACTGACTACCTGAGAACAGAAGACTGGGTGGACAGAGCTAGAAAACTGCACCTATTCTGGGGAGGACATGAAGGGAAAACACATCCGTGGAAGTGAGGAGCTTGTAGACAGAAATTTCATCCTCAGGAATTTAGTCACTAGCTTAGCCAACAAAGAGTTTTAGCTGAAGGAAATACATGGCTGTCAATGAACTCTCTAGGAACCTGATGGACCTCTTTGCTCTACCCATGTTTTGATCAATGTGGCAAATAAAGCTAAGGAATTCTGATTAAGAACAAAATAGTACCCAACACAAACATACACAGATACACACACACACATACACACTCTTTCTCAGTGATACAACCTTATGGCTAACATCCACCATGTAAAATTAAAATGAAAGAGTAGCTTAAGAAGAGAACCTCATTAGATGCCAAAATCTACTGGTCCCTTTGACCTTGTAGTTCCCAAAGCCCAGAACTTAGAGAAAGAGATTGGTTATTTATAAAGCCAAACAAATGAAAATACTCATTTGTTTAATATAGTTTGAGTATGAGTGCCAAATGGGATTTCAGTACTAGAAATGGGCAGATTTTCCCTCTCAACAGTGTAAAGCAATCTTGGGATGTGGAAGAAAAGCCAGCTAGCTCTTTGTTTTCAGAGAACTTCCAGAATAGCAGACAGGGAAAGAGTTGCTCCACCCACAATGCCAACCAGATCAAGCCATTCTGACCCTAGAGAAAATCAAGTGAATACATGAACCAAGATGCAGAGAAAGCACTGTAGTATTTAGCTGAGTGCTATCCTCACAGAAGGGAGAGTTAGGAGTTCCCTCCTGACATCAATGAGTCAAACATGAAGAGGGAATCTCCAGAAATCATAACAATGGCAGAAAATAGAGGCAAACAGTATGTAAAATGGTGCTGGTGAAGAGAGCCAAGTCCCCATCCTCACATAGCTTTTTACCAGATATCATTAAGATGGAATATCAAGAAATTATAGTACACATTTGCCTGGAGAGGGTCTAGCAGAAGGGATGGGGGCAAGCACCTTCTGCCATTATGATAGTAAGACTTAGATACCATGCTTTAAAATTTTGCATGAGGTTGGGTCCTGCTAAGCTGATGATATCTGGCCATCAGTGACATTCAGAAATGACAGCACACCACATATACCTCAACCTCAGTTTTATTAGAAAGTTAATTTTAGACACTTATTTAAAGAATGGGGAAAACAATTTACAATTTATACTTGAGGTACCTCCTCTCCCGTTCTTTCTAATCTGATTCAAGTGCGTCCTGGGGCTCTTATCTGTATTCATGCACCTGGCTTATCTGGGGTTTCTGTAGCTTTGCCATCACCTGTGGCCAGCTTCCACCTTTGAAGGAAGGGCTCTGCTAAGCTTTCTAGAGGTCACCATGGCAGCAGTCATGGAGTGGTCTTCAATATTTCCAAAACCAATGAATGTCACTGAGCACCCTGACGGGGTACTTGTTTCCCCTTTAAAGTTTAGGGTTATTTTCTTCCTATCCTAGAACCCACCATCTCTGTCAAGCTTACCAGTTCTCAATACACAGAATCTAATCTCTTCTTATCTCTCCCACTTTCTCCCCTCCTTCCCTCCCTTCCTCCCTCCATTCCTCTCTTTCCCTTCCTTTCTTCCTTCCTTTCTTATACATGGAATTTCATCTCCGTTTGAGGCCTGCACTAATTATAATACAGGCTCTCTCAGAATTTTAACAGGACATGTGACTTCCTTTGGAGGGCTGGATTCTAAGCAGTTTAGTATCTCTGTGATGAGACTCTCTACAGGACAGTCTTATAATTATCCCATTCTTCCTCCTTACTCCATGAAATTTAAGCAAATAGTTTTATCTTCTTCTCTTGGATGTCTGGAGCCTTATCGAGGCCAAGTGTACTCCAGGAATCCTGCTGTTCAATGAAGCCATAGTCACTTCTTATTGCCCCTCTTTTTCTTAGAACTAGACCTAAAGCAGCAAATCTGCAAGCTGCCTTTTATTAAATTGATTTTTATTGAGCTCTACATTTTTCTCTTCTCCCCTCTCTACCTCTTCCCTCCCCTTTAACCCTCTCCCAAAGTCCCCATGCTCCCAATTTACTCAGGAGATCTTGTCTTTTTCTACTAACCATGTAGATTAGATCTATGTATGTCTCTCTTAGGGTCCTCTTCGTTGTCTAGGTTCTCTGGGATTGTGATTTGTGGGCTGGTTTTCTTTGCTTTATATTTAAAAACCATTTATAAGTGAGTACATGTGATAATTGTCTTTCTGGGTCTGGGTTACCTCACTCAAAATGATGTTTTCTAGCTCCATCCATTAGCCTGCAAAATTCAAGATGTCGTTATTTTTTTCTGCTGTGTAGTACTCCATTGTATAAATGTTCCACATCCTTAGTCATCAGAGATGCAAATCAAAACAACTCTGAGATTCCATCTTACACCCGTAAGAATGGCCAAGATCAAAAACACTGATGACAACTTATGCTGGAGATATTGTGGGATAAAGGGAACACTCCTGCATTTCTGGTGGGAATGCAAACTGGTATAAGCCCTTTTGGATGTCAGTGTGGTGATTTCTCAGACAATTAGGAAACAACCTTCCTCAAGACCCAGTAATACCACTTTTGGGTATATATCCAAAGGATGCTCAACTGTGCCACAAGGACATTTGCTCAAGTATGTTCATAGCAGCATTGTTTGTCATAGCCAGAACCTGGAAACAACCTAAATGCCCTTCGACTAAAGAACGGATAAGGAAAATGTGGTACATTTACACAATGGAGTACTACACAGCAAGCCGCCTTTTAACTTACCAGGGTCACAGAGCTATTCAGAAGTGCCTGCCTCTGTGAAAGTGTCTATGGGGCCCCACAGCACAAACAAGGAAACCCAAGAGCCAAACAAAAGAACAGCATTAATCACACAACTCTGTAAGTCCATCCAGCCAAGAACAGAGGTGCCCACCCTGGTCCTAAGCCACTTCCCAGCAGCCCTCATGCTACCTTCAGCCAAATAGCCACTGATGTAAGCGAGGGCCATCCTGGTGACAGAAGTACCAAGGGCTCAGCCGTGGCTCAGCTAGAGAGCATGGGTGAGTCCCTTCTTGCTCAGCCCTCACTTCTCATCTGCAGCACAGGAATGCAAAGGTCTTAGCCATTTGAAAGTTTCAAGATTTTAAGTAAATGCTGGTTTCTCTAGTCTAATACCTTACCAAATGTTAAAGCAAAATACCACGTAAATATTGCATACTATAGTTGAAATAATAATTCAGGCATTAAGTAAAATATCAGCATTACATCTCTTCCCTTGTTTTCATCTACTCCACATTCAAGTTCTTTCCCCATGCAATGAAACTCTTTATTCTTTTTCTAAAAATCTATTGTTCTGCTTCTCCAGTAGATGGCACCCCATTACAACTTTCAATTACTTTTTGACTAAACACTCATTTCAGTCTGCAAAAATAACTAGCCAGAAAAATAAATGCAGAGTTAAGAGAATTGGTTCCTACTTACAGTAAACCACTAAGTAATTCAAATGTTTTAATATATAGTGTTTTTACTTAGATCTTTGTATAAACACTGTATGTACATTATTCACACCACGCCCTCCTCCCCTCTCCAATTCCTCTCATGTCCCCCCTCCAAAATGTATGATTTCTTCTTTGATTATTACTACTATATCTATATGTACATGTAGTAATAATAATGTACATATAGTTTACAGAGTCCATTTGGTGTTGCTTATATTTTTAGTTTGCGCATTCTATGCGGGACTTTGTCCCTTTCTCAGCAGACATGGACCACCTATAGCTCTTCATCTACGGGTGGGATTTCCATGTGGAATTTCCCTGCCCAGGTTGGCATGTCAACTGTTTTTGCAGTTATACTGGTCTTGTTCAGGCAATCATATTATTGAGATTTCATGGGTATATTTTCCCTATCATGCCTAGGGGGCACTCTCTAACAACAAGAATCAGAGATTTTTTTAAAATTTATTTTTATTTATGTGGTGTGTGTGTGTGTGTGTGTGTGTGTGTGTATCATATGGCGCAGGACCTAAAGATGCCACAAGATAGCCTGAAATATGCACTGTGGCAGATTCAATAAGAATAATAGTGCCTAAACAATGTGGAAGGAGAGACCCAGCTCTCCAAAGTTGTCTTTTGATATGCATACATACACTTCAGTTCTCTCTCTCTCTCTCTCTCACACACACACACACACACACAAACACACACACACACACACACAAAGTAATTTTTAATTTTAAAGATAAGAGAATTTCTCCTCCTTCCTTATCTTGAAAAGGTAGGTTATTTTCAAATATTCCCAACGATTAAAAAAAAAAAGTCTAACCAACCACTTTTAAATACTTTGGGGAACAAACGTGAGTTTTCCTTTAAAGGACACTAAGAAAGTAAAAAGCAACTTAGCAGTCTCAGGTCATGCAGAATCAAATGCTGCTTGGCCTCAAAGAGTTGGCCCTGCTGCCCGCAGCTCCTGAGACAAATGAGCTACTGAAGACCCTTGAAAGAAGACCAAACTGCACCCATGGTGATCTTTACCTAGACTTATTCTTATCCCCCATCTAGAAAGGAAAACCTAGCTTGAAGTGACTCTGGGCATCTACTGCTGGCTTTCCAAGCAGCACCGTCACACAGCTTCTGTGGACTTGGGAATATGTGGTACTGCTACCAGTCAATCAGCAGCCTGCACTACAGGGGTGACAGGGCTGTCCAGCTCCTCGCTGGGTTCTAAGGCCTTTCTATTCCTCCTTCTAGTCTATTGCTTAAAAATCTGAATTAAGCCCTAATTTCCCTTCTGCATAGATGTTAGATTCTTTAAACATATAGATTTAGGTAGATAGCATGATTTGCCAAATAAGATGTGGACTGCCACAACCTCTGCCCTTTCCTCTTAGTGGAAGTTTAGGAGAGTGGAATACATCAATGACCCTCCTAAACCCACTGGGTTGAGCTAATCCCGATGGTAAATGCCATGGTCTTCTTGACAAGTATCCAGTCTCATGAGCAGGTTTCACTAGCTTTATCTACTCAGAGATGGGTTTCGGTGATCTTTCTTCGCGCCCTCTGGTGGTGGAAGCCTCTCACATGCAAAGCTGAACTGAAGATCTGTGGATTTAGACACAGCTCGGCACTCTACAAGGATAGGAGAAATCTTGTGATTGAGTTGATGAGGCAACTCTCCCTTACTCCCAGGTTAGATTTCCTTGGGCAGATCTTCACTGATTGTGAATGACGGAATTAGCCTTCAAATGTGTTTTCCCCCGCAGTCTGAAGATCCTCCTCAGTGTTGACCCTGCAGACTAAGACGAAACTGACAGGCAGTGCAGTGAGCATGAACTCCGTGCTAGTCCCTGTTTATAGTTCCGTTCTTATGAACTTATTTACTCGCTAAAGCAACCCTATGGAATTGCTCTGATTATTGCCCTCATTTCTCACAAGTTTGTCCACCTTTTCTCTTGTGCTACAAACCAGAAAAGCAAATACTTATCTCTCCGATTTATGCATACTGTTTTGTTAATCAGCTGAGTCTGTAGGGACCTTAAAGAGGCTCCAGAATCACTGCAGCAGCTCAGGCAGGTCCTTGGGAGAAAAGGAAGTTTTTAGCTTCTGTAGGACAAAAAAAAATTTCATTCAGAAATTCCAAACCTGAGCTTTTGGAAGCTTAACAGTAGCAGAAGGACCAGTTTCCAAATAGGATCACAGAAGAGAGAGTCAGACTGCTATCATGCCTGTAGAGACTACAAAAGAGGAACTGCCCCTGACAGCTTGCCAAGAACTAGGGAGCTTATGAACATGGAGGGCCAGGAAGGGATGGGGAAAGTGGGAAGAGCTCAGCTGCCCTACAAAGGCACAGGGTTTTACAACAAACGACCAGGGAATTCAGGAATCTCTTACCCACTCCAGACTGCTGGTTCACTGTTGCTCCTCTCCCCCGCAACACTGAACTGGGCGGATGTAACTAACAGGGTCTGTGTCCTTCCGAAGGGCTTCCCAGTTGGGTTTAGTGCAAAGGAGGAAAAGTCCTACTTCACATCAATAGCAATGAAGTTATGGAATTTATCATCATCAAAAGGAGAACTCGACTGCAAGTGGCAGCTCATACCTATAATCCAGCTGTTAGAAGCTGAGGCAGGAGGATACCAGAGAATGTGAGGTGTCGTGGGCCACATACTGAGTTGCTCACCAACCTAGGCTACATAACAAGATCTTGTCTCACAGAACAAAAAAGAAAGAAAAATAAAATAAACAAGAAGGTAGAAAATGTAGTAGTCACCATGTCTATGGGGCATCCATTCCAGAAGTCCAAAAAGATGTCTGAACTACAGAGAGTATTAAACCCTATATATACTATGCGTTTTCTCTACACACATAACTATAATGATGCTTATTTATAAATTAAGTGAAATAAGAGGTTCCCATTGAGAACTAATAATGATAAAAAACAATAACAACAATATATAGTAATACAATCATCAGCATCATTAATAATGGAATCATTATTAGAAAAAAATCATGGTTATATGAACACAGTCACTAGTACAACATTACAGTCTGAAGATATTAAAACATTCTGGTGTCTACTAAGTGGTTGATGGGCAAGGAGTACACTCACTGAAGATATGCTGACCAAATATAGATGATTCACATCTCAGGAGATAAGATGTGGGTTGACTCTATTTCTAACTTTCCCCTACTTGAATCTATTTTCTCCAAAATCTCCTAAAATTTGGTTTTTAGTGGTATATTCAATACCCACTTTCAGCTTCTACAGATATGGGGCTTAGACATGCTTTTACAATAAAATTTTAGCTATAGACTCTGAGATTGGCCTGTGAGTTCCTGAAGTCACCTATCAGCACTGAAAGGAAGTGGACTTGATCCTATAAAAACATGACACTCAATTGTATCCAGTCCCAGACCTGAGATTTAGGAGACTTAGAACTTAGTACTAACTCTTCAACCACTTGGGTACCAGTTCTTCTAGATTAACCAGGAGTGACCCTTGTTCTTGCCAGCTCCTCCAAGAACAACTTAAAAATACACAATGAAGGGTATAGTGATGCTAAGAACCCCCTTTATGTACCTTGCCCTTGACTGTGTTCAAGGTAGGTCCCATAATATCAAACACGGCAACAAAAATAGATAATGACAGCACCGGGGTTGAAGCTCAGTGATAAATCATGTCCTTAGCACGTATTCAGCCATGGGTTCAATCTCCAGTATCAGAAGACAAAACAAAACTGTCTGACGTAGACCCAAGCAAGTAAAATAATCCTTATCTATCTCCATGCACAAAACTCAAATCCAAATGGATTAAAGACCTCAATATTTATGGGATTTTTGAATAAGCAAACAAGTAGATCTGTTTCCTGTGCCTTCTTTTGGGCTCTCTTCCTTCTGATTGTTTGTTTTGTCCTATTCAGATGTGTTACAAAAATGTTCATTTTATTATATGTTATTATATTATTTTATATTTATTATATTCCCCTAGAAGCCTGTTTGTTAATGAGGAACAGACAGGAGGTGAATTCAGATGGGAGGGGATGTGGGGAAGAATTGGGATAGGTAGAGGGAGGATATAGTGCTATTTTGTGCTTTAATACATAAAGCTTGCCTGAAGATCAGAATACAAAGCTAGTCACACTATTCAGCCATAGAAGCCTGGTGGTGGTGGTACATGCCTTTAAACCCAGCAGCCATACTCATTAGCCATGGTAGCCTGGCAGTGGTGGTGCTAGCCTTTAATCCCAGCACTAGAGAGGAATATGAAACGGGAGGAGTCAGGAGCTCAGGATTTCAGTCTGCCATCAGTCTGCCGTCACACTGCAGACAGACTCTCCCAGCCTTGGTAGAGGTAAAAACTCTCTGGTGGTTGGCTGTTTTGCTCAGACTCTAAGGTTCAGATACAGGCTTCTCAAGAGGAAAAGCCCTTGTCCAGGCACTGAGAGCAGCTTTCCGAGGGAGCTTCTTCTTGACCTCTGCTGCCATTTCATTTGCTCTGCCTCCCAAATCTTATTTGTATACGTCATTGATAAAATTAATTCAGTCTTTTAAAAAGTAAAGCCCATCTTCTTAACCCAGCTCAAAAGGCACTTGATTGCCCACTTAACTTGCACAGCCATGAGATCTACTGAACACTGGGCTGCAGAGATGGAGCTGAGGAGGGTGCTCTGACCATCATGCTTATCCATTAAATGCGTGTGAATCTGGGATGATGTTGGCTTTCCTTGTGCCTGATGGCTAATTAAGTTGAGACAGTAGCTGTCAGATGCTGGAAGAGGCATGATTTATGTGAGGGATATTTCTGGACTCTGATAGACCCACTTTCACAGGGAAGGAGTCATTATTGGATCAGGATCGTGACAATAGGCAGTTTCTCACCAAGAAATTACCTTCAAGATACTAGCCAGATTGTGAACTGATTATAGTCTTTTCAGTCACGTATTGCTTCTGGGCAGGTGAGCCCACAGATTTTTGTTTGTGTTTATTCCACTGACAACATTCATTTCATTCCTAGTTGCCCTTCTCTGGTCTTACTGACATTGTCCCTGGGAATCATGGAAATAAACAATAACATCAATGAGGAGCCAGCTGCCAGGCCTGGCTCACTAATCATGTGATGTCCTTTCTAGCTTGGTCCTCTCAAAAACAGTGACTCAGGAACACATCTCCAATCAAAACCCAACTGCCATTGCCCTCACCAGGGACTACAAAATGGTCATAAGTAAATGGAAATTGAAGGCTGATGTGTGACCTAAGTTTATAATACTGTCCCCTCAAGGAATAAAGAGTGCAGTAGCAGAGAGTGGAATAG
Source organism: Ondatra zibethicus (assembly GCA_004026605.1). Lineage (NCBI taxonomy): Eukaryota > Metazoa > Chordata > Mammalia > Rodentia > Cricetidae > Ondatra > Ondatra zibethicus. The sequence continues at coordinate 120,820 of PVIU01001415.1, read as the reverse complement.
ATTTGTGATTGTTTTAACAGAGGATTCATGTGTAAGAACACAAACTGTATCATCCTGTATACCTCAGCCACAGCTACAACTTCAGTGTGGGATTCTGGGGACTGTGTATTTGCCTGGCTATGTTAGCATGAAGACATTTGAATAAATTAGCCAGTTCTGAAACTCCAGGATGGATCTCAGTGCAAAGTCATCTTAATACTTTGAAACATCTGTTTGTTGAGAAGCTGTTCCAAATAGATGTAGAAATATAACATTTCTAATTTGTAATCACCTCCAACTCCCATCTTCTCATGCCCTCTGTGCTGCCCTGGTGGCACTGGCAGTACTCCTTCTAAGATCTCCTCTGCACTCTAGCTGATGCTTAGTTCAGAATATTGGTTCCTAAAAGGTGCTTCTGGCAGCATTCTGCTGGAAGGGATTTCATGTATATAAACATGGAGAGAAAACCCTTCCAAGGGCTCAGATCCATAGATAAAATATTCAAAGGATTGGAAGTGGCTTCTCTGGAAACTTTAATAATTCTCAACTCACTTCCCTTTGTCTCCTCTTCTTATGATATGACCAGTATCTTCAAATTACATCCACAAAAATGAAGCCTTTATCAATAGTGTTTGCTACATGTGAAAGGGCCCTTTGTATTCTCTTTAGTAACAGCTCCTCAAGACCACTGTCTTCAACTCAAAGAGAGACAACATACATAGACAGTAAGCTCACTCCACGAAAAAACAGACCAAGAGACGGAGAAACATCTTCAGAAATCTGTCTTGATTTCTCAGCTCTGCACAGTGGCCTGCAGCTGTAGCCCTTTACTAGAGAGTGGAAACATGGGGATTACAAACTCAAGGCGTGGCCTGAATAGAAAGACCCTTGGTGTTTGAAGTCTGTCTGTTTATGTGTTGCTTTTATTAGTTAATGAATAAAGAAACTGCTTTGAGCCTGTAACAGGGGAGAACAGAGCTAGGCAGGGAAAAATAAACTGAATGCTAGAAGAAAGAAGGCAGAGTGAAGGAGACACTATGTAGAGATATTGCTGGATGAAACCTTGCAGGTAAGCCACAGCCACGTGGTGATACACAGATTAATGGAAATGGGTTAGATTAAAATGTAAGAGCTAGCCAATAAAAAGCTAGAGCTAATAGGCCAAGCAAAGATTTAATTAATACACTTTCTGTGTGGTTACTTCAGGAATCTGGGCATCTGGGAAACAAACAAGTGGTCCCATACAACAACAGACCCTGTTCCATAAGAAAGAAAAATCCATGAACAGATAATCCATCACATATGAAATGCAGTGGGTAACAGTATGCTCTTGTACAGAAGGTCCAGAAAGATGGGCAAGTGTTACATTGCTCTAGCTCAGGTTAACCAGAGTATCTTTTCTATGCAGCTACAAAGAAAAAATCAAAATCACAAGAGCTAATACAACCTTGGGTTTATACAACTAGGGTTTATACAACTGTCACAGGAGTTACTATAATATTTGCCAGTGGGGATAGGCAGGGAAAATATTCAGGCTCAAGTTGCTCATGGAGCCACAGGTTAATCTCATAAATCTTAGAGAAAGTCCTCCCACTCACGCCCAACTTCATGTATACTGTTTCAGACACAATGCACATTACAGGTGAGTTTATTGTTGCTCATCTGGTTGAGCTTGGTCATACTTCCTGTTGAGAATATTATAAACAGGCTTTGGAGCACAGATCCCTATTCTTGAGGTTGATTTTTGCCCTGCCCAGGTGTTGTGCTAAATGAGTACCATTCTAGTTATGGTGTGAGTCACTGTCATAGCTGCCACCCTTAGAGAACTAACTGGACAATCGTAAAATGGAGCTGACATTGACCCAGCCCTGCTCTCTGGCAGCTGTGCATCCTGTGACTCTCATGTGCATGGTGGACACCTGATGAAACGGGAACTCTTCAAGGGAGGAAAGGAGCCAAACAAAGAGCTAGCTTTCAAACACTTTTGGAAGCCCAGGCAAGCCACTTTGGGTGTTTATTCTCTTCATCAGTACAAGAACTAGCTATTATGTCTTACTCAACCCTCCTACCCCCTATAATCTGTGTTAGGATTCCCTAAAGGAACAGAAGGGACAGAGTGAATATATATTAAACTAGGTTTTATAGATTGCCTCACAAGATGTATGCTGAGTAGTGCAGTGATGGCTGTCTCACACTGAAAAGCCAATAACCTGATAGTTAATCAGTCCACCAGACTGGCTACCACAGCAGTCCAAGTCTGGTGCTGAAAGCCTGGAGAAGATGTGGAGAGTCACTGGTGTTCAGTCCAGGGAAGCCTAAAGAAGCTGCCTCTAATCCTAGGGAAGCAAGCAGCAGAAGCAGCAGCACCACCACCACCGCCACTACCAGCATCAGCATCAGCATCATCAGTAGCAGCAGCAGCAGCAGCAGCAGCAGCAGGGTAGATGCACTCACCAGTGATAATAAAGGCCCAAACAAGCAAAAGTGCTCTTCTTACACAGTTTAAGCATTGTCATTGCGGTGCATTGCCTGCAGTGTAGGAGTTGAATTAGCTTCCCTAATTAGTTGAATTAGATTCAATGTCCACCACTTTTGCAGTCTCTCTGCAACATTTAGCCTGCTGTAACTCTTACCTGCCTTTTTTTTAATTTTTCATCCTTGTGTAGCCATTTCTCTAAAGATCTAAAAATTTCCTTCTCTCTATACCTAGACAAGATAATTCTTATTCTGTCTTCTCATTTCCTTAGCAAACAATCTTCTGAAGACCTTTAGAAGTTATTACCAGTAGCCATACATGCACTTAAAACACTCTTGTGGTAAACATCCCATCATGAATCAGTTTTCTATTCATTTTGTGACAAGAGTAAACAGCAGAATGTGTGATCACTCATGGATCCTCACTCAACAAAAGGTAGTTGTGGCATAAAGAAGCATTTTCTGTGAGAGATAAATATCCTGATGGTATCTTTTTCCTTTGTTTTGTTCAGTTCACGTGAACTTAATGATTAGAAACACAAATATTCACATTTCTCTGTTATCTTAATTCATTAGTCCCTAAACTATATAAAATCACTATACTATTGTATCTGATCTCATTGCAAATTAGAATCATTTCATGAGCATTTATTGAATACTAAGCGCAGTGAACAGTCCACCATTATCTCCCAAAATTTATGATGATGATGACCTAAAGAGAAGTTGAAGCAGCAAATTGACTTTGAATAAATGGATTCAGGGGTGCAGACTATTTGGAACTCTTTCTTTTTTAGCACTTTCTCTGTGGTACCTAAGAAGGTCACTTCCTGTTCTAAGTTTACCTCATCCTAATAGCTACTGAACCCAATGAGAGGAAGGCGTCTACTTTCTTAATTCTAAGGAAAAACCCAGGGTGTGCTCCAATTGGTCAACTTAATCATCCTTGAACCATTTACTATGATCAGCCATTCAATCAGTAGGTATCCAGGTTATGTCTGCTATTTTGGTTTTGTAGCTGGGGTTTTGTCTTTGTTTTGAGACAAAGTCAAAGACAAGCTGTAGCACAAATTCTACTTGTTCTTAATAATAAAAAACTGGAGTCAGATATCAAGGGTGAAAGCCGAAAGATCAGAGAAGCAGAGCAGCAGCCACTAGAGAGACTTCTTACCTCTACTGAATCCTCAAACTGAATGGGGGAGATCCTGTCTCTAGGAATTCTCAGACTGAATGGGGGAGATCCTGTCTCTTTCTGCCATATATTCCTCTTTCTGCTCAGCCATATCTCTTCCTGTCTCCACATCCCTAGTGCTGGGATTAAGGGCATGTGACTCCCAAGTACTGGTATTAAAGATGTGAAGCACCACTGCCTGACTCTGTTTCTCTTTTAGACTGGATCAATCTCACGTAGCCCAGGGTGGCCTGGAACTCACAGAGATCCATCTTCCTCTGTATCCAGAGTGCTGGGATTAAAGGTGTGTGGCTCCATTGCCTGGCTTCTATGGCTAACTAGTGGCTTAGTTCTCACTCTGATGACAAACAAAATATTACCAAAATTGACCTTGTTACTTAGGATGATTTTGAACTTCTAACCCTACTGTCTCTGCCTCGAGAGATAGGATAATAGGCATGCGCCACTATGCCCAGTTATTTAGTGTTAGGGATCAGACTCGGGGCTTCATGCGTGCTAGGAAAGCAATCTCTCAGTTGAGCTACATTACCAGCCCCTGATTTTATGGGGTTTTGTCTTTGTTTTTGTTTTACAATTAAAAAACAAAGCAGCAACAAAAGATAACTAATAACTTAGACAATGTATGATATAACTGTTCCATGAATGACAAGGAAAAATTACAGATAATAGCTGTTGAAATATTTCAGAACACACTCTGGTAGAATAATAAAGGAATGATTATGGATTCTAATCAGCCCTAAAAACACTTACGAGGGACTTCTCACTTGGAACTAATGACTGTATCACCAAATGCAGTTAGGTCAAGGAGCTGTAGGGGTATGATTATGACACCCAACCACACTGATTTAAATGGCAAGTCTAAATAACTGTGTCTATAATGGAGAAATTTTCAATATTAGCTAGAAAATAGGACAGGACCTTTCAGAACCATTATAATTATATTCCCTGTGTGTAGCCATTCATGGCAACCATTCTTAACTCTTTCAAAAGATAATTATAACTGTATTTTGGAGTAATTTGTATAAAAGTGGTCTCTGTCCAGGCATCACTCTAAAAAGTTAAAGTATTCAAATGTAGTTTTTAGGTGCCAAGACTTTACTTCAAACAAAATTGTATATAAAATTCCAATATATAAAATAAGTAAGGTGCTATAAAGATGGTCCAATGGTTAAGAGCATGTACTGCTCTCCCAGAGGATCTGTATTCAGTTCCTAGCACCTACATCAATTGGCTCACAACTACCTGTAACTCTAGCTCCAAGGTCCAATGCTCTTTTCTGGCACCTGCAGACATTTGTTTCATCCACTCATACCTACACATAACACAAAGAGACACCTACACACATACACAGTGATAATTAAAAGTAAACCTTGATAAACTAAGTACAAGTGGGATGATATATCAGCTGCTGAAGTGGAAGGCTAATCTAGAGCAGAAGGATACAGACATGGGAACACGGCCCTCTCCCACTTGGTGGTCCCACATAGTGCTAATGAACCCTGGAAGAACATTTTGAAAGTAAAAGATCTGATGCCTCTCAGCACCATGATCTTGACTACAATTGTAAGTTGGATTATCTGATTCAATTTCTTCCCATACACAAAGGTGAAGGAACTCATTTAAAATAATAATAAATGTACAAAGACTATTTAAATAGGAGTAACCCAAGACTACCCACATCATAATTGGAAGGAAGCATAGTTAGCATTTTGATTTGTATGTATTAGCCACTTATGGCAATGCCTATGTGCATATTCAAGTTTTAAATATTTATAATAATATTTTGTTTTAAACTTTGCATTGAATTATGGTATTTTCTTTCTTAGTTTCTCTCCCTTCTTCCACCTTTAAGTAACCACTGTAATAGCTAGTTCTCTATCATTCTATGCCTTTATGTTCACCCAAAATTACATAGACATATGTATAAATCTACAAGAAATGACAATTTTGTTGTTAATGCATATGAAATTACTACCTAGTAGATACTTCTGGACATCCTGTCTTTCTCACTGAACAATCCTCTGTGAATATCCCTCCTGTTAGACTAGGATAGCATGAGTCTATTCAGTATTACTTCACAATAGTCCATGATACACGCCGGTCACAATGTAGTCAATAATATCCTGTCAACAATTTATTTCCATTTTGATGGATTTGTTGTCTGTAATTTGTTTTTTGTTTTGTTTCACTATTACAAGAAAGATGACAACAATAATTTTTGTACATGAGTCCTCAGCTGCAACTGAATTTATTTCCAAATATGAGATGACTAAATGAAAGAATATGCAAATTTTAAAATTTGACAGCATTGAGTTGTCTTTTTGAAAATAGAATTTATAGAGAGACCTGGCAGAAGCCTCCCCACACCCCCTACCATCCACCACTGCATCAGTGACCCGCCCCCCAGAGTCTTCATCCCACCAGCACCGGGAGGAGGTGAGTGTCTAGGCTTCTGGTTGGAACTGCCCTGCTCTCCAAGCTGTAGCCCCTGGTGGCATGTCCCAAGCCCCACCCACCCACACCCACCAAAGACCCAGAGACCTGGCAGCAGCCACCCCATTCCCCTAACCATTTCCTACCACATCAGCAACCACCAGAACCATGACCCTGCCTGTACCTGAGGAAACACAATCAGAAGTCTGCTTGTACTCAGAGGAGCAATCACTAGAGCCACAGTCTTCAGCTGTACCAATTGGACAAAGAGACTAGTAGACATCAGTGTAAAAATACATTCAACATCCAAAAGTCTGTACCAGTGTGCATTCCCACCAGCAATGCAGAAGTGTTCCCTTTTCCCCACAACCTTGAAACACAAAGGAGCGGCTTGTCGGGGTTTCTGTCCTGCCCAGTTCCTGCAGCCGTTTGACCCCAAAGAAAATCACACAGAGATCTCCATAAGTTATAAAACTGACTGGCCCATTATCTCAGACTTCGTATTAGCTCTTATAACTTATATTAACCTATTATTCTTATCTATGTTAGCTACATGGCTCAATATTTTTTTAAACAGTGGTCTGGGCTGGAATGCAGAAAAAATGGGCTTCCTCCTTCCCAGTATTCTCTTGTTCTCATTGCCCCACCTTTACTTCCTGTCTGGTTGTCCCACCTATTCTTCCTGTCTGGCCAATCAGCATTTATTTAAAACATGATTGACAGAATACATACAATTCTCCTGCACCACAACCTCTCCAGCATAAGTTGTCATCAGTGTTTTTGATCTTGGCCATTCTTACAGGTGTAAGATGGAAACTCAGAGTTGTTTTGATTTGCATTTCTCTGATGACTAAGGATGTTGAACATTTCCTTAAGTGTCTTTCAGCCATTTTAGATTCCTCTGTTGAGAGTTCTCTGTTTAGGTCTGTACTCCATTTTTAATTGGATTACTTGATTTTAGCCATTCTGACAGGTGTAAGATGGAATCTCAAAGTTGTTTTGATTTGCATTTCCCTGATGGCTAAGGAAGTTGAACATGACCTTAAGTATCTTTTGGTCATTTGAACTTCTTCTGTTGAGAATTCTCTGTTCAGATCATTTCCCCATTTTTAATTGGGGTATTTAGAATTTTAATGTCTAGTTTCTTGAGTTCTTTGATACCAATTTCTTGAGTTCTTTGTATATTTTGGAGATCAGACCTCTCTATGATGTACGGTTAGTGAAAATCTTTTCCCATTCTGTAGGTTGTTATTTTGTCTTGTTGACCATGTTCTTTGCTTTACAGAAGCTTTTCAGTTTCAGGAGGTCCCATTTATTAATTGTTTATCTCAGTGTCTATGCTACTGGGGTTATATTTAGGAAGTGGTCTCCTGTGCCAATGCATTCAAGTGTACTTCCCACTTTCTCTTCTATAAGGTTCAGAGAAAATTAGAAAACAACCTTCCTCAAGACCCAGTAAAATCACTTTTGGGTATATATCCAAAGGATGCTCAATCATGCCACAAGGACATGTGCTCAACTATGTTCATAACAGCATTGTTTGTCATAGCCAGAACCTGGAAACAACCTAAATGCCCCTCAACCAAAGAATGGATAAAATAATATGGTACATTTACACAGTGGAGTCCTACACATCAGAAAAAAATAACGACATCTTGAATTTTTCAGGAAAATGGATGGAGCTAGAAAACTTTATTTTGAGTGAGGTAACCCAGGCACAAAAAAGACAATTATCACATGTACTCACTTATAAGTGGTACATATAAGTGGTTTTCTCACATAAAGCAGAGAAAACCAGCCTACAAATCACAATCCCAGAGAACTTAGACAACAATGAGGATCCTAAAAGAGACTTACATAAATCTAATCTACATAGGAAGTAGAAAAAGACAAGATGTCCTGAGTAAATTGGAGGAGGGTTAAAGGGGGAGGGGGAGAAGCAGGGAGGGGAGCAGAGAAAAATGTACAGCTCAATATAAATCAATGAAAAAAATTATAAAAAATACATTCAACAACATAAAGAGCAATATGGCATCACCAGAAACTAGAAGTTCTACAAGACCTGAGCATCCCAACACAGATGAAGAAAATGACCTTAAAAATAACTTTATGAAGATGATAAAGGCTCTTAAAGAGGAAATGGAAATTTTCCTTAAATACATAGATAAAAAGACAAACAAAAATGGAAGAAATCAACAAATATCTAAGCAAAGAAGCAAAGAATACCAAGAAAAAAAACAATCAGACAGGTGAAGAAAATGGTTCAAGACCTGAAAATTAAAATAGAGGTAAAAAAGAACACACAAACTGAAGAAATTCTGGAAATGGAAAATCTGAGTAAATGGTCAGAAACTATAGATGCAAGCATAACCAACCGAATACAAGAGATGGAAGAAAGAATCTAGGCATTGAAGATATGACAGAAGAAATAGATTCACCAGTCAAAGAAAATGCTAAACCCAACAAAGTTTAAACACAAAATATACTGGAAGTCTGGGACAGCATGAAAAAACCAAACCTAAGAATAATAGGGATAGAAGAAGGAGAAGAACTCCGCTCGAAGGCACAGAAAATATATTTGACAAAACTATAGAAAAAAATTTCCCAAACTAAAGAAGGACATGCCTATGAAAGTACAAGAATCTTACAGAACAACAAATAGACTAGACCAAAAAAGTCCCCTCATCATATAATAATCAAAACACTAAACATAGAGAATAAAGAAAGAATATTAAGAAAAAGTAAAAGGCCAAGTAACATATAATGACAGACCTATCAGAATTACACATGACTTCTCATTGGGAACTCTGAAAGCCAAAAGGTCTTGGACAGATATCCTGCAGACACTATGATACCATGGATGCCAACTAACACCAGATAAAGAATTTGAATAGACCTATAACCTCTAAAGAAATAGATCTGATGCCCTCTGGTGCCTTCTGGTGTGCAAGAAAACATGTTGTATATATAACAAATAAATAATTTTTTTAAAAAAAGACAACAGAAAGAGATCAAGGGGATACAAATTGGAAAGGAAGAAGTCCAACTTTCACTATTTGCAAATGATATAATAGTATACATAAGTGACCTGAAAAATTCTACCAGGGAGTTCCTACAGCTGATAAAACACCTTCAGTAATGTGGCAGGATACAAGAATAACTCAAAAAAATTAGTAGTCCTCCTATATACAACTGATAAAGGGCTGATGAAGTAATCAGAGAAACACCACTCCTCACAATAGTCTCAAATAACATAAAATATCTTGGGGTAATTCTAACCAAACAAGTGAAAGACCTGTTTACAAGAACTTTGAGTCTTTCAAGAATGACATTGAAGAAGATATCATAAAATGGAAAGAACGCCTACATTTGTGGATAGTTGGAATCAACATAGTAAAAATGGCAATCTTACCAAAAGCAATCTACAGTTTCAATGCGATCCCCATCAAAATCCCAGCACAATTCTTCACAGACCTCAAAAGAAAAATATTCAACTTCATATGGAAAAACAAAAAACCCAGGATAGCCAAAACAATACTGTACAATAAAGGAACTTCTGGAGGCATCACCATCCCTGATTTCAAGAATGAAAACAGCTTGGTATTGACATAAAAACATACAGGTGGCATAAATGGATGTCAAAATGTAGAAGAATGAAAATAGATCCATATCTAATGCCATGCACAAAAATCAAGTCCAAATGGATCAAAGACCTCAACATAAACCTAGTTACACTGAACCTCATAGGAGAGAAAGTGGGAAGTAGCCTTGATGCATGGGCACAGGAGACCACTTCCTAAATATAACACCAGTAGCACACACACTGAGAACAACAATTAATAAATGGGACCTCCTGAAACTGAGAAGCTTCTGTAAGGCAAAGAACACAGTCAACAATGCAAATTGGCAGTCTACAGAATGGGAAAAGATTTTCACCAACTCCACATCAGACATAGTACTGATCTCAAAAATATATAAAGAATCCAAGAAACTAGACATCAAAATACCAAATAATCCAATTAAAAATGGGATACAGATCTAAACAGAAAATTCTTAACAGAGGAATCTCAAATGGCTGAAAGGTACTAAGGAATTACTACCAATGCCCTTAGCCATCAGGGAAATGCAAATCAAAACAACTCTGAGATATCTTATATCTGACAGAATGGCTAAGATCTAACACACTAATGACAGCTTGTGCTGGAGAGGAGGTGGAGTAAGGGGAACACTCCTACATTAGTGGGAGTTCAAACTTGTACAGCCACTTTGGAACTCAGTATGGTAGTTTTTCAAAAAATAGGGAATCAATCTACCTCAAGACCCAACAATACCACTCTTGGGCATATACACAAAGGACGTACACTCCTACCACAAGGACACTTGCTCAACTATGTTCATAGCAGCATTATTCATAATAGACAGAACCTGGAAACAACCTAGATGCCTTTCAACTGATGAATGGATAAAGAAAATGTGGTATATTTGCACAATGGATTACTACTCAGCGGGGAAAAAAAGATGTCTTGAAATTTGTAGGCAAATAGATGGAATTAGCCAAAACCATCCTGACTGAGGTCACCCAGACCCAGAAAGACAAACTCTGTATGCACTTATTCATAAGGGGATATTTGACATAAAGTACAGGATAATCAGCCTACAGTTCACAACCCCAGAGAAGCCAGGAAACAAGGAGGACCCTAAGAAAGCCATACACAGATCCCCCTGGGAAGGGAACATTGACAAGATCTCCTGAGTAAATTGGGAGCATAGAGGAAGTGGGGAAGGGAAGGAAAAAAGGGAATGGGGGAGGAGAACATGAGTGATCAGGAAGGTCGAGTTGGGGAAAGGACAGAAAGGGAGAGGAAGGAGGGAAATATCTTGATAGAGAGAGCCATTATGGAGTTAACAAGAAACCTGACACTAGAAAAATTCCCAGGAATCCAAAAGGATGACCCCAGCTAAGACTCTAGCAATAGTGGAGAGGGTTCCTGAACTGACCTTCTCCTATAAATCAGATTGATGACTACCTTAATTGTCATCATAGACCCTTCATCCAGCAACTGATGGAAGCAAATGCAAAGATCCACAGCTAAGCACTGGGCTAATCTCCCAGAGTCCAATCAAAGAGAGGGTGAGCAATGATAATATGAGCAAAGGGGTCAAAACCATGATGGGGAAACCCATAGAAACAGCTGACCTGAGCTAGTGGGAGCTCACTGACTCTGGACTGACAGCTGGGGAACCTGCATAGAACCAAGCTAAGCCCTCTGAATGTAGGTGACAGCTGTGTGGCTCAGGAAGTTTATGGGCCACTGGCAGTGGGATCATGGTTTATCCCTAGTGCATGAACTGGCTCTTTGGAGCCCATACCCTACGGAAGGATATCTTGCTCAGCCTAGATACAGGGAGGAGGGCCTTGGTCCTGTCTCAAGTGATGTGACACACTTTGTTGACTCCCCATGGGAGGCCTCACAATCTTTGAGGAGTGCATGGGTGGTGGGGTGAGCTGGAAGAGGGGAGAGAACTATTAAATAAAAACTATTAAATAAAAATAGTTTTTAAAAGAGATAATATAATTTATATTTTTACAAGTAATGAATGATTAATTTGGGACAAGTTTGCTAAATTTTCCCCACATCATCTAACACTGAGTATCATTACTCTTACGCACTGTTATATTATACATATTTTTTTGAAAAAAATTACTTATTTATTTTACATCCCAGCTGCACTTCTCCTTCCAGTCCCTTCCCCACCCTACCCCTCTGTTCCTAACCCCCAATCCACTCCTCCTCAATTTCTGTTTAGAAAAGCACAGGTCTCCCAAGGGTACCAACAAGGCATGGTGTATCAAGTTGCAGTAAGACTAAGCACCTCCCTATGTATTAAGGCTGAGCAAGATGACCCAGAATGAGGAGTAGGATCCCCAAATCCAGCAAAAGAGTCAGAGACAGCCCCTGTTCCCTCTTGGCCACAAGAGGACCAAGCTACACAACTGTAACATATATCAGAGTGCCTGGTCAGTTCCCTACAGGCTCCCTTGTTATCAGTTCTTTATAATGGGTCTTTATGATGAACACAAATGGGTTGCCAATGTCTTTTATTGGTATTCCTTTCAGTCTGGCTAAAAAAAAAATCTATGAACTGATTCCCAATGATGTTCTGCTATACTCATAGATGGGCACCCAGTCCATCGTCATCAAAGAGGCTTCCTCTGGTAGCTGATGTTTGCAGATGCTGAGACCCATGGCAAGACACTAGGCTGAGAGAGAGCCCAGACTGGAGGTCTCCATCAGGTCCCTTCCCTCAGAGCTCAGGGATCTCCTTGGAAGAGGGGAAGAGAAGGAGGAATTGTGGGAGTTAGAGGGGTTAAGGATCAAGAGAGAGCACAGTTTGAGAAATCAACTAAACAGGGCTTATGGGGGTTCTTAGAAATTAAAATGGCAGTTGCAGAGCCTTTATGGGTCTAAGCCAGGTCCTCCGAATATATGTTATGGCTGTTGACTTAGTGTTTCTGTGGGACTCCCGACAGTGGAAGTGGGGGTGTCTCTGACTCTTTTACCTGTGCTTGGTACCCTTTTCCTCCTATGGGACTGTCTCATCCAGCCTTGATATGAGGTTTTGTACCTGGTCTTATTCCATCTTTGTTGTGCACGGTTCAGTTGATGTTCCTGGGAGGCCTGCCCTTTTCTGGGGGAGCAGGGAGCAGGGTAAGAGGGTTGGGGAGTGGATCTGAGGAAAAGGGGAGGTGGAGGTGGACTGAAAGGAGTGGAGGAAGGGAAAGCTGCATCTAGGATTTACTCTGTGATAGAAGAACAAAAAATAAAGAAGAACAAAAAATAAAAATAATGCTGAATATTCTTTTGCAGTGATGGTGATTTTGCTTTTGTTTCTACGAACTACCAACTCAGAGTCTTGGCCAGTTCCTTTATGGCATTGTTTTTAAGTTAGAAGTCTGTCAGGGCCACTGCTGTTTTTATAAATACTTTTTTCTCTAAGGGATTATTTGATTCAAAATTCCAAGATAAAATAAATTAGAGTATGGGTCAATGAGATGGCACAGTGGGTAAAATCATTTGCCACCAAGCCTGAGGAAATGAGTTCATTCCCCAGAACCTACAAGGTGAAAGGAGAGAGCTGACTTCCACGTTTTTTAAAATAATAGATAAGAACAGAAAGTATAAAATAAAGCATATATAATTTATATATCTTATTATATAGTTAGAAATTCAATACATAGATTGAATTTGTATATGTTATATATAATCACATAATATGGTATATATGAATTTATATATTACATATAATCACATGTATATAGCCACATATGTATATATGCATGATTAGCGTTTAAATGTAGCCCTTAGAGTTACATGCTGAAACCTAACTCCTAAGGTAGCAAATGGGGCATTGAATGAGAAAGGCCCCCATAGGCCCAGATGTTTGAATATTTGTTCCCCAGTTAGTAGAACGGTTCAGGGCAGCTATTGCTCATGTGCTTCCATCTTTCGCACAGAAATCAGAGGAACTGTAATAGCAAAGGTCAGGGGAAACTCAGAGGCAGCTTGGGTAACGCCTATGGCATAATGAAGAAGGACGTTTGTCACCCATCATAGCATGATGTCCACCCTTCCACAGAAATATGAGAATCCTTCCCACTTAGTGGAGACAGGCACCAGAGTCCCATTGTTGCAAACTCAGGAACAGTTGTGCGTGTTTTGTTCCTACGACGTGGGAATCAACAATGAATTAGCTCAGCATTTGTTATGTGGCAGAGCTCGGCAAATACTGTTAACCTCCCTTCCCATGTTCTGTCCTAATGTAATTATTATCGTAACAACTTGTAGTGATTATCACCTTGTAAGGAGGCTGCTTGTTGGTTCCCAGCAGCTCAGCCCCAAAATAATCACAAAGAAACCATACTATTTAAATCACTGCTTGGCTTCTTATTTGTTAATTCTTACATCTTAATTTAACCCATCTCCATTAATCTGTACATCACCACACAGTCATGGCCTACCAGCAAAGTTTCAGCACATCTGTCTCCAGCAGAGGTTCCATGGCTTCTCTTTCTCTGTCTTCTTCTTCCCAGCATTCAGTGTAGTTGTTCCCTCCTAGCTAAATTCTGCCCTGCTATAGGTCCAAAGCAGTCTTTTATTAACCAATGGTATTCACAGCATACAGAGGGGAATCCCACATATCACACCAATTCCTTGGGAAGACTAGACTCAGGAAGGTTAAGTTGATTTCTCCCAGTCACACAGCTGGGTACAACCAGGCAAGAGTAAACTCCAAACCAGGTTCTTATTTCCAGGCCATTCTTTCTTCGACATCCATTAGAAACTCAGCACACAGGACAGGACACTAATTAAAAAGGGCCTCCCACAAAGCGGCACACCTAATGGGATCCATGCTACTTTAAAACAGAAACATGTGATTTAAAAAATATTTCAAAAACCATTAATATGTCATCTAGGTTAGAGAGACTGTAATAACCCTGATAATAATAGATAAAATCAAAGTGCTTGCTATACAGTAGGAACATTGCTAAAGACTTTACATGAGCTTCCCCATTAAGACCTCTTTACAATAACTCAAGTACATACAACTATTATCTGAAAAGAGGAAATGGTAAATGACTTGTCCAAAGTTACACAGGTTGTGAGTTCTGGGCTCAAACTGAACCTCAATATCCAAAGACTTCTCTTATAACAATAATTTTCTAGTGTTTCTCGTAAGTGGACATGTACTTATATTTTAATCAGATAAGAAATAAAGGTTAAAATTAAATAAGAACCAATTTTCCTACCTTGTGTGTTATGCATCAAAATATGAGAACCAGTGACAGATCTATTGCAAAGGTTAAGGTGGGCTATAAGGTCTTCTATTCTTAACCAGGCCATGGGATCTTTGAGGTCACTCGTGCAGTCACCTTCTCCAGACAGAAGCATGCATGTCCATAAGCTCAGCTCATATCCTCCTGGGCACCATGCTGGGTGGTCTCCTTCAGAATCAGGCCTGTATCTGTCAGTCAGAAATGTGGTCACCGTTAGCTAGACTTGACCTTCTCCATTTTTGCAGATTTTGACATCCTGCCTCTTTCTCTCCCCAGGATACCTACAATGATCACCTGCCACCAGCTTTAAGGATGGGATGCAAAAGCACAAAACTCAGTCACCACTTCAAAACTGCAAGGCCAACTGCCAGCCTAATTTTCACTTGATCAATTGATCTACTCCTGCCTGTCTCCTACATAGTCCTGGAACTTCTTGGCTCTGTGGATTTCCATGTTCATGTGACTGTTCCGTTAGCAGATAATGTGCTGGGTTTTCCCTCATGACTCTTCTCTCTGGCTCAGCTGAGATGATTATGCATCCCAGACACACTCGACACTGCCCTTCAGACCAAGAAATTCTGAGAGCTGAACTTCTCCATCCCACTGCCAAATCACCGTCTACAGCTTCTCTGGCCTTCTACATTCTTCTGGGGGTCTCATTGGCCCTCTGGAGCCCTTGTGCACAAAGCTAAGTGGAGAGGTGCTCAGGACAGAGGAAGTCTAAATAAACCAAAACCCTTCCATAGATTTTAATCTTTGATGGCTAGAACATCTCTTGGGTTTGTTTCATTTTAGCTATAGTGTCTATACAATCCCCTAAGAACTTTCTTACAACAGTGTATCTTCTGAGAAGCTAATATGTTACAAAGTGGCATAGATGGGGGTATCTAGTACTAAAGTAGTTTGAAAACACCCTTCCTTCATCTCCCTTATTGGAGATCCACAATTCACATTCCAGGAGTCTAGGAACACTGCAGGAAAACCTTACTTACTTACCTGGATTTCATTCAGTGAGTCTCAAACGTACGAGATCAACTCCTGCCTCAGAACACCTATGGACCTCACATCGCACACCAGTGTTCACAGACCTTTTTGGAGAATGCTGGCTTCCAAAGGCTGGGCAAACCAGAGTGACCATGCAACTTACACGTCTCCCCAGACACATAAAGTCACTTCATCAACCCAAGCCTCAATTTCTTCCTCTGTGATGGGGCAGTTAGATTAAGACCATTTTTATTTATGGCTTTATTCTATTTTATCTTTCCAGATAGTGTTTCTATGTGTAGCCCTGGCTGTCCTGGAACTCACTCTGGAGACTAGGTTAGTCTCACACTCAGAGATTCACCTGCTTCTGCCTCGTGAGTGCTGGGATTAAGGGCACACATCCCCATGCCTAGCACTAAGACTATTTTTAAACTACTCCTAAAGGAACTCCTAAAGTGTCTATGGCTCAGCCTTGGGAGCTTTTCCCGGAGAACAAAGACTGGCTCTGCTTCAAGTCCTCCAAACCAGCTGACTCCCAGGCACTGAGCAGAGCTTTCGTAAGAGAGCTTTCCTTTGAAGAAATTCTCTTAGGGAAAAAAGGCTGGGAGCAAAATGAATGAGAAGAAGAACATGAAACACAGATTTCTTGCTCTTCCTCCTAATTGGACCCTGTCGACAATGTCAGTTTCTTCAAGAGTAATGTCTAGCTCAGTCACTCTTCACTCAATGTCCTCTGCCACTGAAAGCTGAATGTAACAATGTCAGCTACCCGGACACCATGCCTCATCCAGGATTTCACACTGGAGACACATGGATGACCTGGGCTTTACAGGATGTAGATTGTTTGGCTCAACCTCACACCTATGGAATTAGAATTGGGAGAGAGTGGGGCTCGAGAGTGTTTTAACAGAGGTCCTGGGTGATTGTTAGGTTTTACAAAGACTGAAATCCACTGCCTGATACTTGATGCCCTCCCTCCTCTGACAAGGGTAGTTAGTTTCTCTGCTTTGGTGGTAAATGACAGCAACTTCTACCACATTGCACCAGAGGCAAATCAAATAAAGCTGCCCAATGGACACTGAAAATGAGGCCTAAAGACAGGCCTGACTCTGGTCATTAGGAGAAGTCTGAAATGAAAGTCACTGTTTTACGAACAAAAAAGCAAGGGTTCCTTTGATGGGATTGTAGTGAAGGATGTAGAGATGGAGAGAGAAAAGTCCTGGAAGTACTAATGACCAAGAACAGGGCAAGTCTGGCTGAATTCCAAGGCACAGGGCAAGGCATGGCTCATACTTCTCTTGTCTTGTGTAACACACCCTGGCCAAATGCTGATGTATAACTAGTTATGTTTTCTGGAACAGGGCAAATCTATTAAAGGGAAGAAAGGCATCATCAACCTGCTATTGCTGAGTTGCTGTCTGCTTTTACTCTCCCTGTAAAATCTAGAGCACAGCTTAGGTCACTTGAAAAATACAAAATGGCCTTGTCCTCATCTCCAAAGTTGCAATACAGAACTCATAAAGTGGACAGTCCTGTGAAGACACCCACAAAGACCCTGAGACCGCTCATCAGCATGGGACTGCTCTTTTTGGTCCCTGGGAATTAAAGACTATCCTTCCCCCATCCCGCCCCAGCCCCCGCACTTGTGAGGTCTCAGAATCTTAGAACTGAAGACTCTTTGTCCCTTGGAAAGTTAAGCAAGAATTACAAGGAGTCCAGTTACAACAGCAACTACTGAGCCCCGTAGCTCCACCTTGTTCCTGACAGACCACAGGGCAAACCAGGATAAAATCATCAAAGAGAGCTCTAAAGCTAGCTCTCTGTTTTCCTGAGAAGCTGGCCTGGCTTCTCGACCTTAGTGAGACTGTTTGACCTTCTATTTCACATTCTTTCCCCTTCTCTATGACCTGCAGCATGTGATATAGAGAGGAATCCTTAAAGTCAGAGAGACTGGGATTGCACCTTGCCCTGCAGTTAGCACGCTGGGCAGATTAGATTGCTTTCAAGTGGAAAGCTGATAAACAAAACAAGGGTTGCTCTGGTTATAATAGATGTAGGGTCTCCCTTGTGAGATGAGCACAAAGCATCAATGGGTGCTGACTAAGCAGTTCTTAGCCCTGGGCTTTGTATACATGAAGACACCGAGTGTGCTTTTACATACTACAGAATTCTAAGGGTGCACTTCCAGATTCAAACCCTTCCTACATGTCCAGAACTTATTAGATTGACTAAAAGGGCTAGGAGAAGACAGAGAGCCTGCAAGAGAACAAAGGTGGACATTCTACTCACTTCTGCAACATGAATTAAGAAGGGCAGGATTTGAAAAGAGGTCAGAGTGTCCTTTGCACCAGTTGGTATCTAATGCAGATAAGAAGGGAATTTTCATTTATCCAGCTGAAATATATAGCTCAGGGTGAAAAAAGTACAAACAAAAAAATTTTATTCATTTAGGGAAAAAGCACATTCAGAATTCAAGATGTACTAGAAGAAAACATGGAAAGGAATCACAGAGAAAGGACACAATGGTTTCTGAAAGGACATGCCTACTCCTGTGGTAGGAAAAGCCTGGGATGGCCTCTCCACTTGGTTACAGATCTCTAAGCATCTTCTTGTCCTGCCACCCTCCCTTGCCTTCTGGCTTCCAGTTCTGAAGTTAAATGAATCACCTGGAGGTTAAAATGACATCTGAGCCCTAGCCACAGGGTGTCCTGCCAGGATGTCAGAGCACAGCTTCAGACTTTTCACTTTCAGCAAGCAGCTGCTGCAGCCAGCAGCGTGAGAGATACATCATTTTAAAGAACTCTCTCTCGTGCTCACTCTCTCTGTCTCTTAAATATATATTTAGTCATTTATATTTATATTAAAAATATAAAACTGGGTTAAAACATGGGGGAAGTCAGGTATTCTCAGTAGGTGCATAATTTTAAACCTTCATAACTCAGTGATGTACAAGCATAAATTTAGGATGACTTTTAGAAGTCAAAATTAATACAGAAATGTGAACGAACAAAATATAAAACTAAAAACCTGAATTATCCCATCCCAATGTACTGCTGGTTCCAATATAATTTTATTTTATATATGTAAAATAATACCATCATAGCTCCAGTCCTCTTTGGATCTTGCAATTCCCATATATAATTTGGGGATAAGGGTTTCGACCTACTAGCATTCTCAGGAAGGTTAAATGAATAAGCCTTCAAAGTGTTTAGAATAGTTTCTGTTATGCATTAAGACATTTGTGCATAGTAGCTATAAACATCATAATCCCAAAGAAGACTGCAATAATGCTGTGTTCTGCTGTGACACCCCTACATTGGCCTCATCCAATTCATGTGGTCCCTTAATGTTGGCTAGTTTCTCTTCCACACAAAGTTAGTCCTGTGCTCATTAGTATTAAAAACAACAATTTGGATCACTTACAGATGTGGCTTAGACACAGCAATTTTTTAAGTATTCTCCGTGTGCTGAGAAATTAAACAATTCATAAGCAATCCTTCTGTCACCCTCACGACATCCCCGCAAGGCCTGACTATCGTCTGGAAAGTGGGTTTACAGGAGTCCCCAAACATCTTTCGTACCTTGCTTTGCGTCCTCCAGCTTTCCAGGTGTTAAAGCTTGGATGTGAGCCTCCTAAGCCATCCAATTGCAAAACCCAAGCTCTTTAGCACCCAAGTCCTGGGGAACAGACTACATCCTCCAGTCACGCAGTCACTGGCAGCAGGTGCTGGTAGCACAGTATTCTGAGGTGTAAGTACTCTCAGGCAAGGGAAGAACTGCTGGAATTGATGAGAAATATCTAGCTGCCGTTGTAGCCAGGGACAACACATGGAACCAGATGTTTGCAGCCCCTGCGTTTTGCTATAGCAACCCAGATGGTCCAAAGGTCTTCTAATTTCACCGAAGATTATGTGTGAATACACACGAGTCTGGTGACTAATGGCATCAGATCTGGGCATAGCTTTCCGGAGGTGAAGGCAGACCGTCATGTGCCTAAGCCACACCTGGAGATGATCCAAGGCCATTTCTCTCTGGCTTTAGAGTTCCAGGTAAACTACAGTTCTGTAAATGTTTCTCTAATCTGTCTGTCATGAGTGACAACATGAGGATACATGGATTTTTTTAAAAGGAAAAAAATTAATTTTATGTGACACAACCTTAGGTGTTGACCTTCGATTTTCTAGATGCTTTATGCCAATAGGTCTCTAGCTTCAATGCATAAGAAAGCTGACATCGGGGATTTGTTAAAAAGCAGGTTTCCAAATCTCCACCCAAAAGATTCTAATTCTCAGAGCCAGAGATGGATCTGAGCAGAATATACTCAAATATTGCTAATATTTAAGAACAAATAGTACCAGTCAGAGGTTGAGTGTCCAGTTGCTAGGATAGATCTTTGTGAAGAGGATTTTTTTACATGATTATGGTGACCTCCTGGCAAGGTCGTGATACTGGTGGTTTGTGAAAACGCATGTTTACAAGTCCATTTTGCTTCTGACAATGCCTACATCTCTTTCACAAGTTGGTAGTAGTTGAAAAACAAAAGTTTAAAATACTGCTGTTAATTTCATAATAAATATATGGCTTACTTATCTTAGTAGTATGTAGAGGTGTTCGGGAGAAAGTAGGCCCTCTGTAGAACAGAGAACTTACTCTGGGCAAGCAGTGCTCTGTACACAAATAGCTTCAAATGCTTTCAGGTCATTCTGAAAACCCTTCCTCTGTACCGTCCTTCACTGACAAGAAGAGGGAAAGGCATGGCACATTGTGGGACACTTGCTGTGTGATGGCAGTGGAGTCACGATTCTGCTTATATCCGTATTGCCATTTGAAAGCAAGAATGGAATCCTGTCTTCTGTCACTTACACCAATAAAACAGAAACTCAATTTTTTAAACTGTCATTTTACCAGAAATAGATGAAAAAGATGAACAAAGTTTTGAGTAATGATAGGTTTTCTATCTGCACTCCCATTTTTATGCTTTAGGTATTTGAAATTTGCATTTGTAAATAGAATTGAATCAACAAAGGCTTTGATCATCTCCTATGAACAAACTCTTGTACTGTGGAGACCTCATCAAAGTTAGCTTACATGAACACAGGGATTCCTACTATTAAATAGGTAGCCCCTGGGACAATGTTGATAGATACCTAATCTTTTTCCTAAACTCAAAACTTCCCAACCTGGAAAACTGAAAGGAGGAAAATAGAGTCCCTTTGCCATCCTCCCTTCCTCCCTCCTCCCCGCTCTCCTTCCCCTTCAATCTATCTATCCATCTATCTGTCTGTCCGTCTGTCTGTCTGTCTGTCTGCCTCTCTGCCTCTCTCACTCTACCTCTCTCCTTCTTCCTTCTTTCCCTCCCTCCCTCCCCCATCTCTTTCTTTTTTTCACACAGGACCACTATTTTAAAAAGGCTGACCTCAAACCCTCACTCCTGCTTTAACAGGAGTAGTTGTAATTAGAATTATAAGCACATGCCTTTACATCCTGTTTAAGATTGCTCTTCTTTAATAAAAAGCTAGTGGGTTCATCTAGGTATGGTAGCCCACACCTGTTCTTCCAGCACAATGGTGCATGAGATAGAAGGATTGCCAGGCAAGGTTGTTAGTTTAACCAGTGCTAATAACAAAATCTTGTCTCAAAAAATAGTAACCGATAGATATGACTTAATATGATTGAAATTCCAATGGTTTTTGCTTAAACTCCTATTCGAGCACACTGAAGTTCCCTGAGAAATTTCTGAGTAGATGGTGGGAGAGTGTATGTGAAACAATGAACGCGTGTGAAAGACAGGAACAACACCGGCACAGTTATTAACAAGCGGGGAGCATTTGTGCCATGCGGGTTCTGCCTCTGGCCTTGGCTTTACCGTGGATTTGTTCGGTATTCTCATAAATAGTCCCAGGGAAGATTTGGACTGTAGGAAAAGAAAGGAAATGTGCTAACATGGGACACAAGCACTCTGTAATGCTGCTTCAGTGACTCAGCTCTCGCCCTACTGAGGATGCAGCTGTAGTTCATTCACGGATGTTTGAGGGGAAAGGAAGGGGAAGCCAGAGCTGCTGCCGCACTGGAAATTAGGCAATGCCATTTGTCTTTGTGACACCAAGGAGAGTCAGCAGCTACATTTACTTGGTAGTGACCTTCCACCTCTGCTGACCTCTGACCTGGCTGTTTTAATCACACAGACACAGGAGCCAGACAGAGCAACATTTCATGGGGTGATTTCCCTTTGTAGTGCAGTGGGAGGAAGAGAGATTGAAATGAACATCTCTCCACCAAGATGAATGTCTGCCGAGCTGCAGCTGACAAAGGGTTAACAAGAGCTCCTGCCTTGCTTCCCTTAGCTGTGTAATTGCTGTGAGCCAGGGAAGCATTTGGAAGAGAGGCTTTGCTAGCAAGACCTCATTTGTCACAAAGGTGTCAGAAAGCTCCTCTAACTGAATGGGTTTATACAGAACCCAGGAACGGGGTTGTTTCCTACATGCAAGCAATCAGAACCCTCTTGACTTGTCCCTCAGCAGAACTTCTCTAGAAGATCCCCTTTTGTTTATTAATGCATTGTCCTCCCCCAACCAAAATAAACACACCACAGACAAGGAATGAATGGCTTGTGAAGTTTCTCTTTCTCTCCCTCTCTCTCTCTCTGTGTGTGTGTAAAATTTTTAAGCAAAGATTTTAAATATGAGCACTTGATACAATCACCAGGGAAACCTATTCAACTGGTTACTAACGCCACCTTGTCCTCTTGAAGTAGATCTGGGTAGGGTCTAGGTATTAGAATTCTGACAGTTTCTAGGTTATACTGAAACTTTTATACTGAACTGTTTGACGGTTCCAGTGCCCTCATCTGTAATCTTCACCGTGTACTGCCTTCCTTCTGTGTTGATAGTTTACACTCATGCACACACACACACACACACACACACACACACACACGCACACACACACACACACACCAATGAAAACAAGGCTTACAAAGACACCGAATATTATTAACAGAGATTTTGAGTATTCACCTTGTACCTGGGCTATAAATCCTCCCAAGCAGGCATCATTGCCCCGTTAAACACCCATCCAGCACAAACTGAACTCTTAAGCCCATGGTCTTAAATATTTTTCTACCTGCTTGAGTCAAAATTAACTGGCCTCAAACTGATGATGTCTGTAAGGACCCATCAGTCAAAGGTTCTTGTCGTATCAGTAACCGGAGTGTGAGCCCCAGAGTCCATGTAAGGGTGGGCAGAGAGAACCAACTCCACAGGGTCATCCTCTGATCTCCACCTCCCAATGCAGTGTCAGTCAGATCCTCTCATATATCACATATTCATGTACCTGGGCACGCATACAATAATAACAGAGTTTCAAAAACTGACCGGCCTGCAAGTATCTGGACTCAATGTCTTTTCTATATATATTTTGTATATATAACTGCATTTAAATATGTGTTTATGCTAATTCTAACTTTTCTTTCTCTCTATGTTACTTTGAACAACAACAACAACAAAGTGCTACTCAAATATTGATGAATCAATCTGCCCCAAACAGTATTCTGGTTCTGGTTCTTCCTGCATACCCAGGGACTACAGAATACGCCAGGTCCCCAAACTTCTGACACCGGAACAATCTTGAGCAAACCAAGGTCCATGTGAATGTCCAATATGAGCACCACAGATAGTTTTGGTTGTTGGTGGTGATAGCAGTGATGGTAGTAGTGATAGCAGTACTGCTGGTGGTGCTGGTGTTGATGGTAGTGTTGATGGTACTGATGGTAGTGGTGATGTGGCAATGATGGTGGTGGCGGTGGCATCAATGGTGGTGGTGATACTGGTGGTGGTGGCTGAGGTTGTGATAATTATTGTAACAGTGGTGGTGATGGTGGTGGTAACGGTGCTAGTGGGAATTGTGGGCTTTGGTGATTTGCCTGTTTTGGTCCTTGCCAATAGAAATAGGAGTAAGAGATAACATACAACAACGGTTCCTAAGCCTTACTTAGCGAGGACCATAATTGACTGGAGGGAATGGTCAATAATATGCACCACTGCTGTCTAGTTTCTGACCCAGCAGAACTCCCATGAGGGTCAAGGCTCTGAGTTACTAACAAGTTCTCAAGTGAAGTCACAAATGCTGGTTCATGACCATACTTTCAGGACTATCCTTTTAGAATAAACCTGCCCGTGATTACAACAGCCTTTTTGATCCATCCTTTATCTCCAGACTCAGCAGATACTGCTTGAAAGCTTACTGTATATGCTGCATCTTTATTGATTGGAGGATAAGGCAGTAACCCGACCAGGTAACATGTAGGTCTTCACAGAGCTTTCTGCATAGGGTGGTCAGGAGACAGAAAACCTTAAACATATAATGCAACAAGTGTACAGTAACAGTGGGTGAGGTAGAGGTGAGATTTTAGCTAATTCTCGAAGGAGATATTATCTATGATAGAAGAAGCCTAGCTAGGGCAAAGGAGCAAGCCAGGGTAGGGAAGTTACAATGGCAGGTGCAAAGGCTCTGAGGTAGAAAAATATCCATTGCAATGTAGGAAGGGCAAGAAGGTTGGTTGCTGGCGAGAGAACAGGAGGCAGAGTGCTAGGAGAAAAGACTGCGACAGGAGCAATCTGCATTCTAAGGTCTCCAGGGCATCAAGTGAGCATAGGCGTGAGAAGGACTTGTAATACCATTGCTTCCCAAAGCTTGACAGCTTCACTTGATCACGTTAACCATGTAACACAGAATGCAGCTTTGCAGACTGAGGTTTCTCAGGCATTCCCAGAGACTGAATTTTATACAATTTTTATTCAAATAAAAAAGAAAAGAATCTAAGGCAAGCTAATAGCAAGTGTGGTATTAGACAAGAAGGGCCAAGTCCTCCTGGTGAGGATGCACAGAATTGTTATGTCTGGTCACAAAGGTAGATTGAAGAAAGAATGGAAATTGCATGAAAACAACAGTGAATTCAATCTTACGCATAGTCTATGTGCATCAAACAGAATTTTGTGTATGAGAAGGAAACAGTTACAAAGAGACTGATCAAGACTGGCCAGGGATGTTACTGGCTAGAGGCAAATAGATGAAGAATTAAATAAGTTCCCTCAAAAAGTAAAGGTGCAGAGTGGAAAATGGAGAACTAGAACCGAGCCTTAGTAAGGAGAGATGATGTTGGCAGAAGAGATAATAGAGTCAATAGCAAAGGACCAGAAAAGCACAACACCCATCAGCTTTTGGTCTAAACTGTGCTTCAGAGCCGAGACAAACACAAAACAGGCAAAGGTTGGTTCTCCTGTCCTTCAAAAACAAGAGTATGTAACCAGCTGTCTTTATGAAAGGAATCCCCCATCATGGAGAGCACTTTATCTCATAAAGAAGTCAGATTCAATTATTTAATATCAAACAGTGTCTTCGCTTTTAACTAGCACAACTGCCAATAGCCAGAACTGCACATAATGAATCACTCTTTGCTTCTTCCTCCACTTTCTAATTTCCTGCTAAGGAGACAGGGCTGAATGGGGTCATTAATCTGAATTAGAAATATTGTGACCTGCTCTGCACTTCCCTTGCTAGCACTGTGTGGCAGAGCAGGAGCTGTGGGGGTTTTGCTTTCCACACTGCTCTGAGGAAGAGGTGGCATGGGAGAGTGCTAGCTAGATTTATTTTGAGGCTTCTGTCTCTCCTCCGCTGGACACTGTATAGCCCCTTTGCTGTCTCAATTGATGTTTGGGCATCTCGCATTGGGCTTCTAAATTATCAGTTCTTTATTGCTGCTGAAGCTTTGTTTAGTCCTTTCCCAGAACACTGAAAATTCTTCTATGAAACCTAAAATAGCATGCCTCCCCTACCAGAGAAATATCTTAGCTATCATCAACATAACAAAGCAGCTAAGATATTTAAATTATAAAGGGGAAAATGGTTCACAATTTGGGACATTCCAGTCAAAATATGGGCTTTCAATCTCTAGTATATGGGTTGAGCGGTGAGAATGCACAATGAAGTTCATTGCAGAACAAGTCATTCATCTTGGCCAGGAAGCAAATGAAAAAAGAGGAGAGGTCAAGGTTTCCAGAAAGAGGAAGATACCAACATCTCATAATCCCTTTAGAAAGCATATTGCCAGTAACTCATTGACTGCTTATTGGGCTGTACCTCCTACATTGTACTGCCTTCCTCTAGCAGCATCCTGAATACTAATCTTGTAACACTGTAAACTTTGGGGGACATTTTGCCATACCATAATAAGGAGATGTGTGTTCTTTCTTGCTGAACTGATATCATTCAATGGGTGTAGGTTGTCTCCATCATGCAGTGGGTGTGATAGTTAGTTAGTCCGCATCACCAATGGATGTGATGGTTAGTCCACATCATCAATGGGTGTGATGGTTAGTCTGCATCATCAATGGGTGTTACGGTTAGTCTGCATCATCAATGGGTAGGAAGGTTAGTCTGCATCATCAATGGGTAGGAAGGTTAGTCTGCATCATCAATGGGTGTGATGGTTTAGTCTGCATCATCAATGGGTGTGATGGTTAGTCTGCATCATCAATGGATGTGATGGTTAGTCTGCATCATCAATGGGTGGGAAGGTTAGTCTCCATCATCAATGGGTGTAAGTATTATCTCTATCATCAATGGGTGTGATGGCTAGCCTGCATCATCAATGGGTGTGATGATTAGTCTCTATCATCAACTAAACTGAACTTAAAATCACTTAGGAAGCATAGCTCTGGACATGACTTCAAGGGCATCTTCAGAGCTGTTTAACTGTGGAGGGAAAATCTACACTGAATGTAGGTGGCACCATCCTCTGGGTTGGGGTTACAGACTGAATAAAAAGAACCAGGAAAAGTGAGTCAAGCACCAGTATCAGCTCTGTCTGCTTTCTGATTACGGAAGCAATGAGACCAGGTGCTTCATCCTCCTGCCTCCATGAACCCCATCCATGATGGACTGTACCCCCTTAAACTGTGATCTAGAGTAAATTGTTCCTCCCTTAGGTTGCTTTTGTTAGGCAATTAGTCACGGTCATGAAATATAACTAAAAGAATGGTTATTTCACCTGTGGTGGCATGGAGGGAAGACAATGAACTAAGGAGGTCCATCTGCAGTAAGTCTCTGCCATCACTGACATAGATCAGCAGTGATACAGACAAAGGCCCTTGGTATTCTAGATGCAAAGACAGCACTTTATAGCTGTGCAACATTCCTTTTACAAACATTGCATAGTATGACCTTAAAAAAAAGTAAAACATAAAGTTTATTCATTTGTTTCCATGGTTAAATATCTAATCAAATTATGATGGGATTACTGGAGCTAGGGAAAGGGAGTGTTACCTCCAGAGTCTACCTGAAGTGCTGCCGTTGTTCCAGGAACAGTCACACATTACAGTACAGAGCTAAGGAGAGTTTCACACAGATTCCTCTGTCTAAAGAAAGTTTCACACAGTCACTTCCATCCAAAGATGGCTTCTCCTGCCTTGCCTCACCTCCTTCTGACTCCCGATTGACCCCCTTACTGTTACCCATTGATTAGTAGAAACAGGCCAGAAGAAAAAGTGGATTTGAAAGACCAGCATGCTGGTCTAGTAAGTGCTGAATGAGAGGTTGCTGCAACCTTCCAAGGTCATCATCAAAGACAACAGCTACATTCCCTCAGAAGGTTATGGATTTTTTTTCTAGACTCTGAATACAGAGCTGATAGATGTGGGTCTGGCTATCACACCCACTGGCCACTGTTAAGCCATCCTGGAACTCTCAATTTTTCTCATACTTGTTTATGAAATCTTCCTTCTTCTAACTGATCTACTTACCTGCTCCTTCTTGCATATCCTCCATCTGTAGCTTATTGCTCAGAGCATCCTAAGACACCCAACATCCCCTTCTCTTTCCAATTGCCCCACCACCTCATGAGTGAGCCAGAAGTGACTACAGACAACTTGCTTTGGAGCCTTGGGCCTTAGAGTTTTGTGTCTGCTCTAGGGCTATGGAGAACTCAAATCATTTTCTGCAGTCGTGAGCCCCAGGGTCTCTAGGCAGTATAATTATAAGTCAATCAGCTCCTTCTAACTCCTTCCCCTTGGGCTGACAAAACCATTATCATGGCTTCCCCCTCTCCTCAGCTGCACTTTGTACAGCCCATTTACCTCAATTCTCATGAATTTTTTCAATTCAATGTCGTTCAGGGCAAGGGATTTTTATATATTTAGCCCGGAGCTGCAGAAGTTCTGTCATTGATTGGCCACCTTCTGTTTTTGATAAGTGCCAGCATAGGAGGAGGTGACCCCCTGAGAGCAGTCTTCCAAAGTCACAGCCTCCCAAGTGCCTACCATGCAGCCAAAGGACCCCATGAGCTGCTTGAGGATCCTTATGACTATAACAAGGTCAGAGGCAGCAGCCATCTCTCTTGTAAGGCACAAGGCAGAGAACCAGGAGAAAGTACCTTACATGAATCAGAAAGTGTGAGGCACCCCGTTCAAACACATCTACTCTCACAACCCAGCTAGAAAAGAAAACTGAACATGGCTTTCTGGGTCCAGTGGAATGCTTCCACATACAGGCTGATACCTTTTGCAAGTCAGTATTGTTCAGTTGGAATCAAGGGGGCTATGAGATTCTCCCCAATACACCTCGTAATATTCTTCTTCCTGTGGCCTCAGTGGTCCACCCTGGATACCCAACAGGAAATGCTATTCATAAGGCTGTTGATGGGGCAGAAACAGTTCTGCCCCAGCTGAAATCCCAACTCATAGCTCAGGGAAGCCATAGCTGGCATCTCCAACTCTGATGCTCTCAGGTTCTGGGAGTGGTGTGCATGTGATTCTCCTTTACCTGAGAGCACACAGTTCACGTCTAACTTGGATCCAAATTCACAGCCCGTTTCTCCCTGTTGGCACACACTTGCAAGGTCATCTATCTGCACTGCAATTATGTAAATGGGCTGTGGTCAACATAATCTCTCCCATTCCTTCTGTCAGCACATTATAGTGCAGCAGCGTCATTCTGAAGAGGAGGACATCATCACAATAGCATAATGCCAGAGAACACAGGCACGGTCACTGGGACCCAGGGAACACAGGCAGAGTCACTGGGACCCAGGGAACACAGGCAGGGTCACTGGGACCCAGGGAACACAGGAAGGGTAACTGGGACCCAGGGAAGACAGGCAGAGTCGCTGAGCTTGGGGAACACAGGAAGAGTCACTGGGACCCAGGCAACACAGGCAGAGTCACTGGGACCCAGGGAACACAGGCAGGGTCACTGAGCCCGGGTTTAAATTGCAGGCAGCAATTTCCTGTCTCCACGAGTTTGTGGGGCTATCTAAGCTTCCTGAACTTGAGTGTCTTCATGAATAGAATGGAGCCAGTTGTCACTCCTTCCTCAAGGAGCTGTGAATGGGCAGCATTGTCTAAGGGATCATATGTGAGTCACACATGTAGTTCTAAATTCTCTTATGCTTTAAGTAAAGGAAAAGAAAGGAGTAGAATTAATATTCATCTTTTTATATAACTGATACATCAAAAGTATCATCTCAATACCAATATATAAACATAAATAAGAAATTTTAATTCTACCACATCTATGAATGGTCACATGTTGTATATCTATAGGCAGTTTTAAGATGTACAAATGTTGGGCATCCATGGGTGACAAAATATGGGGAGGGGCCAGCATAAAAGATGGAAGGTGTTAAGTAAAGGGAGTTCCTTCTGTGTAGGTGCCATGGACCCCAGTCTTATTGGTTAATATTAGGATAGTTACTTTGCTCATTTCTCTGACCAGACTCCTGACAAAAGCAGTTTAGGGGAGTTTGGCTCACTGAGGGCAAAGTGATCATGCCAGGAAAATGCGGAACCAGGTGGAAGCTGGTACCATTCCCTGTTAATATGCAAAGAGGAATGGACACTCCTTGTCTTAGATGGTGCTACCCATACTCACGGTGGTCCCCCTTCAGTTAAATCTCTCTGGAAAACATCCCCATAGACATGTCCAGAGGTATATTTCCTATCCAATCCTGTTGACAATGGGAATCAGCCATGGCAGATATTCACAAAGCAAACTCTGAGAGCACACAGCCCTAGAGCTAAGAGCCTGACTGGGAGCTCTCTATAGTGTTCTCTTTCTGTAATGGGATAGCTAACAATTTAATGATCAGCTGCCTGTTCAAAGATGGCTCCACTTCCCCGCTTTGAGCCAAACAGACAGATACTGCCCCCACCCTGAGTTCCAGGGATATCTCTTGTCAGACACTTAAGTACTTATTACCACCCTATGCAAATCCACCAACCTCTTCTTGAATGTTCCAAGTGATTGGCAGCTCACTGTATGCCTAATACAATCATTCCTCCTTTGTTGAGATCCATTGTGTCCCAGTCTTCTGCTCTTTAGCAATAATGGCGGCATCTGACAAAATATAGAACAAGCCAAAGTCTTTCCAGTGAGACAGCCCTGCCATTGCATTTGGTAGCTCTGAAGTGCTCTGGTTACCCCCATAACTGCTCACGTGGTAGTGAGAGCCCCAGGTCCAGCTGTCAGTGAGTTCTGGTGATGTGCCTTTCATGGACTTCAGTTCACAGAATTGAAGATAGGGTTCCAGTGACAGCCTTAAGACAAATGGTCCCGGTAAGAGGTGGCTACACCTTAATGGCACTTTCACCACAGCCGTAGTATTAAGCAGAATGCATCAGATGGGGGAAATGTAAATCAAATAATACCACACTAGCTCTGAGTAAGGGTATACTAAGGCTTTTCTTTATGCAAAGGGAAACTCATGGATCACAACGATGAAACAGGAATGGAGTCCAGCATCCAAGTGTGGCAAGAGGGAAGATGCCAAGCAGGCATTCCCATGGGCTTTTTGGTGTCCAACCTAGTCCAGCCTCTCAAAGGTAATTGGCTGAAGGAAGTTCCCCATCACCTTCCCCTCTTGTCTAAATAAGAGAGTTCCAAACCCAATACAAAACTATATACAATAAGAACAGATATCAAGTATAAAAATTAGAATCACAACCAGTATAAACAATATTAAGCAAGAAACATATACTAAATGTTTTAGTTATTATTTTATCCTAAGGAGTTGAAATCTTGTATTCGAAATGGCTTTGCTAGAACATAAGGAAAAGGTAACTACAACTATCTAATCTTCAACACCATTGAAGGCCTGAGAAGGGAGATAATATTACTTGAGTAAGCAGGAAGTGCAATCAAGCGGCTTCCAAAATGTGCAGTAGATGACAGAGACAACTGGTCACCTGGGCAATCACCCAAAGTCTCCTTTGCAATCTTGGAGCAACAAATTTTGGCTAAGGCCTAGCTAGAGTAACTGACAGACCATTTTCAGGGGCAGGAAGACTTTCAAAACTGCCTTACCCTGTCTTGACAAAGTTGGGCAGTCTTTTTTTTTCTTTCTTTCTTTTTTTTTTTGTATCCTGCTTGTCTAGTCCAGACACTGTGCATTTTGTCAGTGGTTGAGGCATGGGCAGTTCCTTGCCCAAAGGCCAGCACTACCAAGAAAAAAACAAGCTCCAAGTGGAGTATCTTTGGTGCTCAACATTCTCTCAGGAATAGATTGGTGCTGCCAGGAGCAATCATGTCTCACATCAACAGAACCCTAGGTTATTTAAATGCCATGTTGAAGTGATTGAAGATTACCTGTCAATGCAGAATACATTCTCTATGTATCTAAAGAATCTGATTAGTCTAAGTATAAGCATGACAAATATGGATGACTATTGACCTATAATACTTAATACCTGTATAACTTAAAGACTAAGACTTCATATTAGAATATTAAATAATCCTTAAACAACTGTGCAGAAAATGAGGACAATGACCGCAAAATGAAAACAATGTATAAGTATCTTGATCAGAGGTAGAGATGTATAATGCAATATGATAAATATATCTTAAAATTGTATCAATATACAAAATGTCTTAAACAGAGGTAGAGACATGCATGCATACAATCTGACTTTGCATAAGTATAGAAATATTGTAAACAAAATAGGAACATTTAATATAACAAATATAATTTGAATTTGTATCAATATACAAGAATCTATATCAATGTAAATCTCTATAATCACTCACAAGTTTTCACTCTATTATTAACTATTATTATTATTAGTGTGAGTAAGCTCACCCTAATCTACCTATTATCTACATATTATCCCATGCTATTTCCTATTGTTTTAAAATTCTTGCCTTTACATGCCAATAGCATTTTCATAGCAGTTGGGGTTCATCTTCTAGGACCACTGAGACTAATTGAATCCAATTGTGTGGGGTAGCCTTATTACTTGAAGCCCACATTTTCACCATTTCCCTAACAAATAGTGAGTGCAAGCCATAAGATATTATTGCTTGCTTAATTTCTTTTAGGTTGCTCATACCTATAGGTTGCCATTTATATTCTTTGACTACCTTAGGGTATTTTGTACCAGATGGCTTCTCAGAGGAGATTACAGAATAAGCAGTTATTTACTCTGGGTAAATCATCCCTGACTTGAACCCGTACTGGTGAGGCTAAATCCTATTCTTGTACCTTCTCTCCTTGCTAATCAGTTCCAATAATTTTCTCAATTGTTTTAAATCTTTTTACCATTGCCTTTTGTAAAGTCTGAATCTCCAGTCCTGTGTGCTGTTCTAGTGCCCTCACCAATTCATTTAGCTTCTGGTCCTTATTCTGCACATATGATTCCAAGCTATGGAAATTGTCTAGTAAAATTAATGTCTCATCCTTGGATATTATTTGGAATGCATGCGTATTGCCTTCCTGAAGAGATACCTTATCTGTTAACCTATCAGATTCTGATTATTAAATTTAACAGTATGAATTTTTTTCAGATAATTTTTTTCAGATAATTTCTCAGCACCCTCCAACATGGATTGAATTTTGTCTGTCAAATTAATGTTATCCTTTTTAATAGTATTAGTTTTTTAGTTAGCTGTTCAATATTAGTCTATAAAGAGTATATCATTTTTAAAAGTGCCTCATTCTTGGCTCTGTTATCACACCATTTTTTAAAGATATAATATGAAAAACAAAGCTAATTCTCAAAATCAAGTAAATGTATGTATAAGGAAAATCACATAAGCCTTGCAGAATACCATCCATAGCATAAGCAAAATGGTTATAAAATTCATAAATGGTAATATTGTTAGCATCATATAACTTTTAAATTTTACAATTTACTTACCTTTAATTTCAGTGAATTGGAGTAGTTGTAATAATCTTTATTTTCCAGCAGGTGTAACAGTTATGTGACAGATGGGACTCGAAGGAGAGAAATGAGCAGCTGGGGCATGATCTGTGGTGTTACAGCACTAGTTCTGCAGGCGCTATGGCCTACTTAGATACTGATAAATATGCTTTGTTTAACAAAATAAGAGCAATTATTAAGGACAATTAAAGCATTTCCATATATGGAGAGAGTTGGCGGCCAGAATAAGAAGGACACCCAAAGCTTTCCCTCAGTTGCAAGTACCCTCAATGTTGGGCTGAGGTGGGGAAAGTCAGGTTCCTAAACAGCAGCAGGTGGGCCGTGGATGGGTGAGAAACACGCTGGGCTGGCATGGATTCAGCCCTATGTTGGGCGCCAGAGGAAGCAGAATTTGTCATATGGGGGAAATGTTAATCAAATAATCCCACACTAGCTCTGAATAAGGGTACACTAAGATTTTTCTTTATTAAAAGGGAAACTCATGGATCACAATGAGGAAACGGGAAAGGGGTCCAACATCCAGGTGTGGCAAGTGGGACGATGCTGAGCAGGTGCTTCCATGGGCTTTTTGGTATCCAAAAGCCACATCCAACCTGATCCAGCCTCTCAAAGACCATTGGCTGAAGGAGGTTCCCCATCAGTAGTAGACCCTCAGTCCTTGATGGCGGGTAGCTCTCAGTCCAGATGCAGCCCGCATGCTGTGGTGTGGTTGGGAAGCTAGCCTAAAGCTGGAATCTGAGCCTGTTGTAGTTTCCTCCACCTGTCCGCTGGGTGCCTCTGAAACCTCAGAGCTCCAGGACAGCTCCACATAGACAGGTAGGGTACTGGGTATGAAAATAAGGTCCCTTCTCCCCACACCCTTCCATCAGTGGGAAAGCCTTTGGTCAGTTTCCCTTTTGTGTGACATAGATATTCCTACCTCACCAACTGTAGATTTGTTCCCTCCTCTCTAGGGCCTCAAGATGTCTCTCTATCAACTGGTTAACTTCAACTCAAACCCTTGCAAAGGCCTGGTTCAAAGGAGTGGAGTGGGTGATGTGTGGGGATGTAAGGCCAAGCCAAACAAGCGTCTCTAGAGACGTGTGAGGAACTGAGCAGCTGCAAGGAAAGATTAAGCCTAGCTTTGCTCCCATAGATCAATACATCAGTCAATCCTATTGAGCTCTCTGCCCATATACGCTCATTATCTGGAAGGACACAGGAGGGGAACTGGGGAATTCTGGGACTTGGGGGGAGGGGAAGGCCTCTGGCCAAAAAAAAAAATCACCTCACAGAGGTCAGAGGCTTCCCCTGTAAGGTTATTAGCTAATTCATGCTAAGGTGTTAATGACTTATCAGTTTTCTTTATTCTAAAGGGAATCTACCCAGCTGGGAGTTCTAGGAATCCACCTTGGAGCCTGGGTATGGGCTACCTAACAGCATAAAGGAACGAGAAGTAAATGCTAAATGCAACTTTCTCTATTTTGA
Organism: Ondatra zibethicus; assembly: GCA_004026605.1. Classification (NCBI taxonomy): domain Eukaryota; kingdom Metazoa; phylum Chordata; class Mammalia; order Rodentia; family Cricetidae; genus Ondatra; species Ondatra zibethicus. The sequence continues at coordinate 86,250 of PVIU01001415.1, read as the reverse complement.
CATTTTCCTTAGGGTTTTGAATCTTGAATATTAATTCGGGTTGGTGACATTTGCTATGGTGACATTTGCACATCTTTCTGCCTCAACAAACATGGGCTACAGAGTCACTTAACCTCTGGACATTCTGTTTTCTCCCCTGTAAAACAAGAGTGACCATCAGATAGAGTTGGGAGACAAAACACTGAGTAAGAGCTCTTGGTTTTAAAATAGGTGTGGTGTTTGCTTTGACTCGTCCTAAATTAAATCCAAAGACTAAGAAGGGTAAAGAAACCAGAGCAGGTCCCTATCCTTCCTCTGTAAGGATTTTTTTGTTTGTTTGTTTGCTTGATTGCTTGCTTCTTTTAATCATCCAAGCTTCATTTGAGTGCCAGAATTTGGAACCTTCCCCTCCCCCAAGTCCCAGAATTTTCCTAGTCCCCTATTGTGCCCTTCTAGATAATCAGTGTATATTCCAGAACCTTTCGCCATGCCCCCTGTTCATTCACAGCCTCCCTAGGTTATGACTTGGACTATTGAATCCCATAATTTCAGTTTACCACTGAAATCACTTCTCTGGGTTCTCAAAGGCAGCCCTGGCCCAGCATTGTCAGGTGCAGTGACTAAACCGCACATCTCTTCTCTTTCACTCAGAGTCTCACAGTTTCTGTCATATCGTACCTCAATCTTCTTCTCTGCAGAGCCTGTAAGCTGTCTTTATTTCAGATACTTCCCACCATCCACATTCTTTCTTTCATTCATTCCTCCAATAAATATTTACTCTGTTCCCTCTATGTACTGGTGATAAGGGCACAGACACAGAGATAGTCCATTTCCATTGCATATCGGGAAGCAGGGACTTCATGATGAAAAGGGATAACTTGATAGCCCCACCCCATAGCTCTATGTTTTACAACTAAGCACCATTTCTAAAAGGTTCCACAATGTATCCAAACAGCTCCACACAAGCCTGTGGGGAATATTCCAGTCCAGCATGGTAACGTTGGGTGTTTTAACCATGGGAGCAACACAACCCTGTATATCTTTTATGAGATTATGACATGGGATTTCTTGAATACCATTAATGAATAAATAAACTTCTTTGGACCTATAGCAGGGCAGAGCTTAGATAGGCGGGGAAGACAGAAGTGAGTGCTAGGAGAAAGAAGGGGAGAGAGAGAGAGAGACATCATCGGGCCTCCAGAGTCAGACATGCCGATTCTTTGCTGGTAAGTCACTGCCACATGGTGATATACAGATTAATAGAATTGGGTTAAATGTAAGAGTTAGCCAACAAGAAGCTAGAGCTAATGGGCCAAGAAGTGTTTTAATTAATACAGATTCTGTGTGAGTATTTTGGGGCTAAGCTAGCTGGACAGCCAGGAAGAACAAGCGCCCTCCTCTCCAACAAGATTATTCTTACCATCAAAAAAAAAAATGTTTTGGTGTTTACAACTGAGACAATGTGAAAACACCAAGACTGATATTTTAACAGAAAGAAGAGATGATGGTCACCTGAGCTGGTAGGGAGGAGATAGATTCCAGTAGCTATGAATTAGAGTAGGATTAACAGGACATTTTAGGAAAAGGACTTGCGGTCAAGCCCTCAGGATCCATGCAATGGAAGGAGAGAACCAGTTTTGGAAGGCTGTCTTCTGACTCCCAGGAGCTCACTGGATCATGCCTCCATCCCCCAAAGTCAGAAAAATAAATCTGATACATGGTTTTTTAAAAAGTGAAATTAAAATTCTCCAAATATTTTAATGCCCTACAAAGTAGTAAAAACTCCGTGACTCCTGACTTGGTCTATACCTCCTCCTTTCTTTACTATATTTAGTTCTAATGCTCAGAATTTCCCAGAGTTCTCTGTGCAGATAGAATTCTGCATAGATGATGAAAACTAGTGCATGGGGGCAGGGTATGATTTCCTATAAACTAACTCATGAGAACTTCATTTCTTAACCTTTTCACCTCTTTATTGGTCTCCTTGTAGCATTGTGGGGCCAGCTAGTAGGTACCATTTGCACAACTAATTCAATAATGTATAATATTGATGTACTGTATATTCATAGGCCCTGAGAATACTGCAGTGTACAGAACTCCAATGGCTGATTTCATAATCTCTGGTAGTGTTAATCAGAATTATTATTGTGCTAAAAATTACTCCTGTTTTATGAATACAGATATTCTGCTAAGTGTCTTTTTTATCATTGTTTCACTTATCAGAACTAACCTAATAATTTAGATGACAGAACTGAGAATTAAGAAGATTGAGGAATTTACTCAATGCCTTACCTAACTGGTTCCAGATTCTCAATAACTAGCCTCTATCCACCTCCCTTACCAACTAAAGGCACTGCTACCAAGAATTTGCCAGTTTTTAAACTACTGGCTGAAAGAGATTCTTTCCTTTTGGTACAATCTTTTTAGAAATACATTTTAATATCTACCCTAAAATGCCATTCCAGACAAAGCTAACTGGGAGGGTGGTGTTAGAGCTATGTCTAGTGGGCAAATTGACCAATATAATATTTAAAAGGCATTTTAAGACACCGAAACAAATATATAGTCTACCCACACCTCAAAGAGTTTTCAGACCTTGTAATGTAAAAACTGAATAATACATAACAACAGAAAGTTACAGAACAAAAATAAATATAAATAAACCAATACAGTACAACTTGAAAGCAATAAAAGATAACTCTCACTTATAGGAGTAGAAATGTCACTCTTTGTTCAAAGTGAGGGGCTGGTATGCCAGAGAATACGTAAAGGAGTGAGAGTTTGAGGATAGGGCAAAAGCACTGAAAAAAGAAAACAGTGGTACTTGATGGTACAGCCAAAGAAGGGAGGAGGAGGAGGGATGGGAAGGCAGTGTGTGGGTGAGTGGCTGCATGGGGGGCAGTGTGCAGGTGTGTGGGACCATGGGCATACATGTGGATGCAGGGGAACAGGCAAAATAATGAGATTCTCTCATCCCTATGCCATTTATTCAACCTGACAGCAGGAACAAACAAAGCTCTACTTAAAAAGAAGTTGAAAACCACTTTCTCTGAAATTTCCTCGGCCACACTGCCTCTTGGACGGTCAAGGTGGTGACTTTTAGTTTGGAACCTTTAGAGAAGATTAGTTCAATACAGTTTTAATTCATGAGACTGCTGGAAAATGGGGTTAGGTCCATGAGCATATTTAGCACTTCCTTTCCCATGAATGGATTAAATGTATTGGCTCAATTAAAAGTAAAATAGCACAGTAGCAGGTCCTCCCACACCCTGCCCTGTAATAGGAGGCTGCTTGTTTGTTCCTGGCTGCTTAGACTTGAAATAACCACACAGAAACTATATTATTTGCAATATGGTTTGCAATATCTTAAAGCATATTTTTGGCTAACTTATATCTTAAATTAACCCATTTCTATTAATCTTTGTATAGCCACATGACTGTGGCTTACCAGGTAAAGTTTTGGCATGTCTGCTCCTGGCAGCAGCTACATGGCATCTCTCTGACTCCGTCTTCTTTCTCCCAGCATTTGGTACAGTTTTCCATCCCTAGTTCTACTTTGCCCTATCAACAGGCCAAGGCAGTTTCTTTATTCATTAAGCAATAAAAGCAACACATATACAGAAGAAACTCCCACACCATTTCCCCTTTTCTATTTAAATAAAAAGGAAGGTTTTACCTTTAACATAGTAAAATTACATATAACAATAAAAGAATTGCAGTTACAACATTTATATCTACATTATCTTTTATCATAACTAAGGAAAACTATATCTATTCAACTCCATCAAAGACTCTTGAAGAATATAATATTACCTAAGTTAACAGAAAGTGCACTGTAAGCAACTTCCAAAACTCTAGAATTGACAGAGACATCTTGCTGTCTGGACAGGTACCCAAAGTTCTTTTGTAACACTGGAGCGTTCATCTGCAGCCTATAGGGCCATAGTATCCAGCAGACTTTTCCACGAGGCAGGAAATTTCAAAGACAGTTCTGCCTATATTGGCAGTTTGTCAGTCACATGAAAGAGCCTAGCAGACTCTTTCATCTCACCTTTAGGCAAGTTCAGCAGTCATTACTCTGTGGGTCCTGCATGTCCAGTTCATATAGCATAGCATCAAGCAGTCCAGGAAAGAGCAGTTTCTTTCCCACATGGCTAACCAATGCTATAAGGAGCCTCTTCAGTGACCATCATCCTCTTAAAGTAGATTGGTGCTGCCAGAAGTAGATGTGTCTCATGTCATGAAAAGTCCTAATTTCTTAAAACATTTTAAATGACATATTATGTAGTCTTTGAAAGGTTTGAAGAATGCCTATCCATCTGAAATACTTCTCTGTACATCTAGAAAATCAAACTAACTTGACCACAAGCTTGACTATTATAGATGATTATCTTTTAAACTATATTTCTTAATTACACATTACATTTTTAAATGAGCTGCACAAACACAATATCTTAATCAAGAGCATATAGATAGATAGATAGATAGATAGATAGATAGATAGATAGATAGATAGATAGATAGACCTTAAATTTGTATCAATAAACCAAGATCCATACCAATGCAAAGTATCCATCTGTATAGCATATCCCCCTCTAAATGTAAACAAACATTTATAAGCAATCATTTAGGGAATTTGGGCATAGTTCTCTCCAAACTGCTTTCTGCTTTTTGTTGGGTGAAGTAATTTTGGGGGCTGTTCATAAAGACATTTTAGGGGACCTTGGTCCATCATTAGTCTGGAAGGACTGTGGAAGGTCCTTCTGTATATGTGCTGCTTTTATTGGTTAATGAAAAAAGAAATTGCCTTGGCTTGTTGATAGGGAAGAGTAGAACTAGGCATGGAAAACTATACTGAATGCTGAGAGAAAGAAGGCAGAGTTAGAGAAAAGCCACGTAGCCCCACCAGAGACAGATACTGGAACATTACCTGGTAAGCCACACCCTTGTGGTGATACACAGATTAATAGAGATAGGTTAAGATATGAGTTAGCCAGAAATAGGCTTAAGCTATTGGCCAAACAGTATTGCAAATAATATGGTTTCTGCATGATTATTTTAGTTCTGGGAAGCCGGGAACAAACAAATGGGCCTCCCTACAACACTGCCTTGATTTCTGAAAATATCATAACAGGTTCTGGTGTCTTATTCCTCACCTTGCTCTTCCAGACAGATGTGAGCTAAGAGAAGAGAGACATCCTACCTGGTGATAACACTTCGCGCAGAAGGAGGAGCATATTTTACGGCACTGGTAAAAAAGCAAGCAGGCATGAGACAAGTCTCTTTGTCTCTATCTGACTCAATGCAAGGTTTAGATTAAGCCAGGCCTGGTAGAGCAGGCCTACAGCACTGCCCTGGGGAAGCAGAGGCAGGAGGATCAAGAACAGCCTGACCATATAAGACTTTGCTTCAAAATTAATTAATTAAAATTAAAGAATTTTATTATTACAAATAATGAATAAAAAACACACTTGATCTTTGCCTCATCTTTTCTAGCAATTTATTATTCAGTTGTTATGTGTATCTGCTAACTAGTGGGTTTTCAAATGACTTGTGTTTTGAGCTTTGCATCCATTTCTTCTGTTCTGAATTGCAATTCACTTCTTGAAAAAAATGAAAGTAGAACTTCAGGCACCATTCTTCACAGCTCAGATGTTGCAAGTAAAGAATACGCAAAAGTTTAGATTCAGAGCACATGGCACAGAAAACAAACTTTGGTTCTCCAGATAGAGGTTCCTACATACAAAATACTAAGACACAGCTTACAACATGAAGCACCACTACACTCCTAGTAAATAAAACCTTGGGGAGTAAAAGAAAATTTGACTAGCTTAGACTGACAATAAACAAACTTTTAAAATTAAATACCTATTATTGCAGGTTTTACATTAATAAATATCCTTTTATTTTTCCCTTGGAGAATAGGTGAACAAATGACATTTTATCTTGATTTTAACTTTTGACATGATGCCGCATTAAACTAAGTTGCATATTTTTTAGAAACACATTTATTCCATACTCTTCTTCTAAATATTTATAAATGTGAGTGGTGAAAAGTCTTCTGTTCCTTCTCACCCCTTCCCTCTGTCCTTCCTTGTAACCCCTTCCCTCTGTCCTTCCTTGTCACCCCTTCCCTCTGTCCTTCCTTGTAACCCCTTCCCTCTGTCCTTCCTTGTCACCCCTTCCCTCTGTCCATCCTTCTCACCCTTTCCCTCTGGCTCATATGCCCTGGGTCACTCTAGTCTGTTTCCAAGGCATTTCAAAAAGTTACACTGGATGTGTACAGAGGGGACCTCTGTTTAGTTCAGCTCTAACTAAATTTTCTTTAAGTGCTTTAGAATAAAAAAGTCCAAAGTGTAGATTTGGGATGACCTGTGGACATCTAGACATACAATGTGTGTTCTGGTTCCAGCTGATGTCTGAGAACAGTTTTCTCTGAAGCCAAAAATGGCTTTTTTTACCTTCACTGAAGGTTATTTTCAAAAGTTCAGTCACACATTAGGTAGCCAACAATGGGGGTTAATGGTATTTTATTCTCTGGCAAAGAGGTAGAACACTCATAATAAAAATTGTATTTCTAAGTGACAGCTATTAATGCTGTGTCATGCAAAGCAGAATTAAGGAAAATGTAATGCCTCGAAGCATCTTTTTCTAATGGTTCAATCTAAAGCTCCAGCCCTGCCTGCTTTCTCATCCTTGGAGTCCTAAAATAGTCCCAGTGTCTGCCTAGCCATGCCTGTCTCATCAATACCTGGCCTAAATATGAGAAGGGCTTCTGTCACCCTTCACTTATTTAGAATGTTCATTTTGGTGCCCAGTTGTTCTGTGTATATCTGAGACAAGGCAAGCAATAAAGCAAGACCTCTCCCAGTGCAGGCTCCCATAAACATAGACATAAAGGCACTCCAGCATCTTCATTTCCTCTCCTATTTAACAAGTAAGCATTTTGCAAAGGCGAAGGCTATTATTTTGCAGGATGCCATTGGCAGCTGATATGCAGAGAGATGCATTTGTTTAATATGTGGTTAGAAGTTAATCAATATTTCATTTCTGCTTCTGAACAACCAGATACCCACATGGTTGTTTGGCTGCTCTTGGCATCATACTAGTTTTCTTTTTTTCTTTTCTTTCTTTTTTTTTAGAAAAAAAGAATACAACAATTAACTGCAACAGCAATTATTAAATGCAGATATTCATAGCTGCTGATTAGCATGCCTCGAGAACTTGCCATGTGCAGACTCAGTGCTGTTTCTTGGCCAAAATGGTTCACAGGCAGAGATAGGTGGTTTGGGGTTGTTTTGTTGTGGTGGTTGTCTTGTTTTCTTTTCTTTAAGAACCCTGACTCTGACTCTGAAGCCCTTTGTGAACCCAGTGTATCCCCACCTGGCCACTTCTTCCTCTACTCCCACCGTTCTCACGGCCACTTTTTAAAGGAGAATCTAAAAGCTTGAGCGCTTTGCCTGGAAGTTCACCTATCTAGTGCCCTCTCCCCTGGGCCCACTATGGGAAAATATACATCACCCCAAACCCTAGCTCTCCCCTGCCACAGCTGGATCCTGGCCACCGGATGCCATGGTCTCCTCTGCAGCAGCACCAGACATTCTTGCCATGCCTGTTGCTGACAAGAACAAAGCTGGTGCCAAAATGACTCTTGTACCAATGAGGAACTTGACATTAAAATAATCCTACTATCCCAACAGGCATCCCTCACCTGGGATCCTCAGCAGAGATTCCTCTGTTCTTATACTTGCTCTTGTACTTGGAAAACTCTCAATAGCACAGCTTACCATCTTCAGTTTTATTCCTGCCCCTGCCTGGGTTTCCCAAGAGTAGGCAAGCCACCACTGCTCTGCTCCTTTTCCTCTCCAGAGGTGTTAACAAGAGCAAAGGCCTTATGAGAAGCCTTGGCAAGGTATGAAAGGGACAGCTATGGAAGTATACAGGACATGCTGTTGGATGTAGATAAAGAGGGCCCTCGAGGATGAGTAGAGTCTAGGTGGGTTGCCTTTGGTCAAATCTTTGGCAGTGAATGAACAACAGACTAGATCTTTAGAGCTACTTTGATTTGAATCCATGTCCCAGATGGGTCTGAATGTAGAATGTTCATTACTTAAAATACAAATGATAGAGAGAGAGAGAGAGAGAAAGACAACATTCCCTGAAGCACTCATCAAAAAAGTGCTTCATTCACTTCAACTGTTCATCAAGCAGGCGGCAAATGCATCAATGAACTGACTTCTTAGCCTATAACAATGGGTGAAACAAAATTCTTAAGCTCATGGTCTTCAACATTGTGATAAATAACTACAAATAACTTTATACTGCCTGGAACACCATTCCTTCACACACACACACACACACACACACACTTTCTTTCAAACACACACTCACACACACTTTCTCACACACACGCTTTGTGTTTCACACACACTCACATACACACAATTACACACTCTCACACATACGCATACAATTATACACTGTCACATATACAGATAGTTGCACATTCACACACACATACACAGATACTGACAAACACAGTTCTGTCACTCACAGGACTGGCCACTCAGTGCTCACATACTACGACTATAGTAAATGACAAACTTTCATTTTTATGATAGACAGCATTTAGGAACCTGCATATCTCTTTCCAGTGCTCCCCCAATTAAAGGCAGCTATGTCAAAATGCTATGGAGGCCTGTGGATTATTCTGCCACAAAGGACGGGCACAGCGTCAGAGCTGAGGAGTATTTAAGCCACAAAGTTTTGGCAAGAGAAACGACCGTTCAAGTCCCTCAGTAGACAGCACTCCTGTAGATAGTAGGTCTGTGATAGAATCTCACATAACTCAAAGTTACTGCCTACCTCCAATTGCCAATGAAAGATTTTGGAAGTGCTCACAAGTCAGAACTGTATGTGCAGTAGCTGCAGATAGAGACTGGAGATTTCACAATGCTGTGCAATACACATTATGCAAGTTTATCTTTATGTAGCTCTAGATAGGATGTGTGGGAAATAATAAAAACTGTTTGCACTGGCAACCAGATGGCAGCTGTTCAGTGTTAGAAGCATGATTAGCTTTAAATTTATAAAAATAGAAAACATTTTAAAATTGTTAAATGTCACCTATTAAGAAATTGCCATATTTGTCACTTACAGTTTTTACTTTACCTTATTTTTAATAATTGTTGGTTTTCTAAGAACAAATGCTACTTTTAATGAACACAGAATAAACAACTGAAACTTCTATATTTATGCATATTTCATTTTTAGCAGAATAATTAAATTAAATAGATTGTTTATAAATACATTTTATTCTTAATCATTAACCCATTTTTAAAATAGTTCTTAAATTATGAAAAATATTAAGTATAATAACATAACTAGTGGTATCTCTAAAATTGTGTTGATCAGTTTTGTGTTAAGTTGATACAAACAAGGTTCAATGGGAAAAGGGACTCTTAGTTTAGAAAATGCCTTCATAAAAAGTCTCTATAGACAAGTTTCTCAAACATGTCCTTGATTAATGATTGATGTGGGACAGCCCAGCCCACTCTGGGCAGTGCTACCCCTGGGCTGGTGGTCCTGAGACATATAAGAAAGCAGACTGAAGTAAGCCACAAACAACAAGCCAGTAGACAGTACTCATGCATGGCCTCTGTGTCACTTCTTGCCTTGAGTTTCTGTCCTGAGTTCCCTCTGTGATAAAATATGATCTGAGAGTTGTGAGGTGAAATACACGTTTCCTCTCCAGGTCACTTTTGATCATGGTGTTTCATCCCAACAACATCAACCCTATTCAAGACAAAAAAAAAAATGTGTCTTCCAGTTGATATATATATATAACTATATATATATATATATAATATATATATATTATATATATATGAAATTTTTTAAAAATGTTTACTCCATTCTTAGAAGAATAATATTAAATCATATAGTTTGTTCATGAATGGTGTAGGAGGTTCTTCTGTCTATGTGTTGCTTTCATTGGTTGAATAAAGAAACTGCCTTGGCCTTTTGATAGGGCAGCACTTAGGTAGGTGGAGTAGACAGAACTAAATGTGGGAAGAAGGGCAGAGTAGCAGACATTATGGGTCTCCTGTCAGAATCAGACATGCTGAATCTTTCCAGGGAAGCCACGACCTCGTGGTGATATATAAAGATTAATAGAAATGGGCTAAATCAAGTTGTAAGAGTTAGGCAATAAGAGGCTAGAGATAATGGGACAGGCAATGTTTAAAGGAATACAGTTTCTGTGTGGTTATTTTTGGTGTAAGCTAGCAGGGCACCCGGGACCAAACAAAGGGCCCATTCACTCCTGTTACACATGAATACATTCTATTCTTACTAACCCATTTCTAAACAAAGTTCTTAAATTATAAAAAACGTTTAGTATAATAATATAACTAATGGTTGTGGGATCCTCCTTTGTATCCTGTGAATATGTTTTATTACCATTGGTTAATAAAGAAACAGCTTTGGCCTATGGCAGGGCAGAATAGAGCTAGGTGGGTAAACTAAACTGAATGCAGGGAGAAAGAAGGCAGAGTCAGGTAGATGCTGTGTAGTCCCCCAAGAAGTGGTGAGGTAACAAATCATAAGCCTTGTGGCAAAATATAAAATAATAAGAATGGGTTAATTTGAGAGGTAAAAACTAGCTAGAAATACACCTGAGCCATCAGCCAAACCGTGGTATAATTAAGATAATTCCTATGTGATTATTCAGGTCTGGGCAGCTAGGAAATGAAAGCACAGGCTCCATTTACATAAGGGCTCTCAATGTTCAGCAATGTACATCCACATAAAACCTAAGAAAGCTTAAAAAAGGGATTCTAGACCCACAAAAATGGGGGCAATTGAAACTTCTTGATAGCTGCACTTTCTCAGATAGGGTCTCTTTGCTGGCCCTAAGCAGACACATGGTTTCTTTAAGAGATGGCTTCATGGTTTGTACTGGCAGTAAAAATGACTCTGGATCTTTTGGGTGGTGCTGATAGAGAGCACTAAATGGGGTTTGTGAGCAGAGTACTAAAAGTTGCTTAATGAAGACATAAAACCACTTCATCCCTGGAGCTGGGGCAGTGATCATGGCTCACATAGGCAGTGACTATACCTTCATTTTGTTGGACAAGGCAGAGCCAACAGACAAAGCCACAGCATTAGTACTAGCCCTGCCTGCTGAGCATTAAATAAACTCTCCTGGTTAGAAAATGACTACAGATATACAATAAGACAGATTCAGGCAAAAAAGACCTCTGAATGGGTCACAGTGTTGAATAAATGTACATGGGCTTAGGAGAGAGAGAAAAAAGAGTACAGGCAGTCATAAATTAAAGGAGTAAAGATAATAAAATAAATAATAAAAAGTAATAGAGAAAAAATAAGCCATGTAAAAATGTAATATTATAGAGAGAGTCTGGATTATGTGTGTTATTGTGCTTTCCCTCGCTTTTTTAAACTGTCAATGAGTTAGTTGCAGAAAAACATTTGAATTGGGGGTGCTAAGCTAAACCAACATATATATTTTAAAAGTATCTTGACTTCAAATTTTGAGTCTTAGACTATGTTTCTTTGGAAAAGAGGCTCTGCCTTTGTTTCTACCTGTGGTTTCCTTCTAGACTGATGTGGTTTGACAGAACAAGACCCCCTGAAAGGTCTCTGCAAACCCTAAAAATACTTTGCCCAACAAATATCAGGAAGCAGTTTGGCGAAAACAACATCCAAATTCCAAAAATGATTGTTTATAAATGTTTATTTTCATTTAAATAGGGTTGGGTATAAATGGTTAATGGTCACAATCGATATCTTTCTTCAAAAAAGAGGGGATGTAATATGGAAATGAAAACTTTCCATCAGTATGGACTTTGGATTATTGATACAAATTTAAGGTCAATTTTGTTATATGTATACTTCTACTCTTATTTAAGGTATTATGTTTATGCAGCTCATTTTAAAATGTAATATATAATTAAAAATTACAGATTAATAGATAGTCATTTTTGTAGTCATGTTAGTTAGGTTTTCTAGGTATGCAGAGATATATTTCAGTTAGATAATCTTCGAAGACCTACAGAATATGGCATTTAAAAGGTTTTAAGATCTTAGACTTTTCTCTACAGTGAGACATATCTGCTTCTAGCAGCACCAATTACTTCATAAAGGTTGATGGACATTTAAGAAACTCATTATGGAAGTTGCCTTCAAGGTTAGCCATTTGGGCAAGACACTACTCTTGCCTGGACTGCTTGAAAGTATACTATATAAACAGGACATGCAAGCCCCACAGAAAAAGGATTGCTGAACTTTCCAAAAGAAGATGAGACAGTCCCTTCAGGATTCCTGCTTCATGAAAGAATCTGCCAGACATTCTGCAGGAAACAGAAGAAGTGCCTGACAAACTGCCAATATAGGTAAAACAGTTTTAAATTTTCCTGCTTCATGGAAGTCTGTCAGACACTATGACCCTGAAGGCTGAAGATGAATGTCCCAGTGTTATAGAAGAACTGCATGACTGTCCCGGCAATGAGGGTCTCTGTCAATTCTAGAGTTTTGGAAGTTGCTTACAATGCTCTTCCTATTTACTTATGTAATATTCTATCATTCTGGGTTCTTTGATGGAGTTGAAGACAGATAGTTATAATTATAGTTTTCCTTAGTTATGATAAAAGATAAATTAGATACAAAAATTTAGACTCACAAAGATAAAATAGATGATAGAATATTTGCTTTAATTTTGCCAGATACAAATAGATTAAATATCATAACTGCAATTCTTGCTTGATACCTGTTTTTTAATATGCAATTTTGCTATGTTAAAGACAAAACCCTCCTTTTTATATAGACAGAAAAGGGGAGGTGATGTGGGATTCTCCTCTGTATGCCGTGAATATGTTTTTTTTTTGCCATTGGTTAATAAAGAAGCTGCTTTGGCCTATGACAGGGCAGAATAGAGCTAGATGGGAAAACCAAATAGGATGCAGAAAGAAAGAAGGTGGAGTCAGACAGATCCCATGTAGCTGCCCAAGAAGCAAAATCTGAGGCAACAAACCATGAGCTTTGTGGTAAAATATAATAGAAATGGGTCAATTTAAGATCTAAGAGCTAGCTAGAAATATGCCTGAACTATCTGTCAAATAATTTTGTAATTAATATAGTTTCTGTGTGATTATTTGGGTCTGGTCGTCCAGGAAAAGAAAGTACAGTCTCTGTTTACAAATGGTTTTACTAAAATTGGGTTGATTAGTTTTATGTTATATATATGGACAGAGAAAGAGACTGTATAACAGCTGATGAATAATGAATATGTTTTACTACTCATCCAACCTCCAAGCATCCCTGGCCTATCAACAAAATACCAACACATGAGCAATAGAAATTAAATTGTTTATTATTTTTTCACTTGTTCATTTGTCATTGCCATAATATAAGTGTCAAAATGGAAGTGAGAGCATATTTTACTATCTAACCACCAGTTAACACAACTCAGAATCTTTGTGAGTGAAATACATGGTTTTGTAGGCCCTCATCTGTCCTCACACCAGGTGCTTAACATTAAGTGTGGTTCACAACTAAGTGACCATGTTATCAGAAGTTTACTGAAGCCCCAAAGTAATCCAAGAAGGACAGTAAGAAAATAAGCCATTTCTTGGTCATTCTTACTCTCAGATACAGCCACGGGAGCTCATGGGCTGTGTGAACCTGAGTATTAACCTCCATGGAATTACCACTGGAAAGGATAGGTTCTGTCTTGTCAAATGTCTCTGAGAAGACTAGCCTCTGGAGTGAGGCAGTTTGTGGACTCACTCAAGATCAAAGACTGCAAAATGGCACTGTAGAGCCAAGGACCTGCCAGAGTTTTCTTTACTCTGATTGGAAGGAGGACCTGTATGTGATACAAACTCCTTCCTGGCCATGGCAGATGGTTGGCATAGATCCATGTTATGGTGTTTATAATGACAAAAGCCAAAAAAATATGTAGAATAAACTTGTTTGTTCTGTTTGGGTTTTTATTTGGGGGATTTTAAAGAGAAATGAATTATTCTTTCATTCAGACATGTGTCTCACTTTATATATACTTTTTGTGAACCTTGGTACATGCTTATATTTGTCTAATTACTTTCTCAAAGCATCTTCGATTTTACCATATTCCTCACAAACAGATATGGCTAAAGTCTAGTACATTTGTTCTCTGTTATTTTCACTGTCATTTGAAAGTGGTTAAACTTTTCCTCAATTGGTGTAGCCAGTATTTGTTTCTACATTTGCCATGTTTCATATTACTGGTCAGGGACTTGTATTACCAAATAGCCATTGAGTGTAAGAAAATTTAAAAAGAAAAAGCAAAAGACGAGAAGAAGGACAGTATAAACAAAGATGTGTTCAAGGTTGTGTAGGTTCATCCCACTCAAAGAGCATGTGCAAGCACTTCCCAGCCAAGACACAGTGTAAAAGGCATCATTCGTCCTCAGACTGAGGTACTCATGCTGGGTGTTTTAAAGGCAGCTAGCTACTTCTGCAAAGTGTTACCTTTTGTTAGCAATTTCCAAATGCATTAGTTACAGTCCTCCCATCATAAACCATCCATAGAAATAACACTGCACAGGACAGCATGTGCTTCATGAGAGAGCACACATACAAGCCCCTGGGTTCAATCTCCAGCACTGAAAAAAAGAACTAAGCCTTTGCAAAGCTATGACTTGTAGAGTTATATTCAGCTCCATTTCTAGCGAGTAGCACCTTCTGATACCAACACAATGCCTCAAGTTAAAGTGTTTTAGAAACTGTGAGTGAACGAAGGAAAAGTATTTCCCAATGTTGAAAAATACTTCTATCCAGTGGCGTCTGTGGTGCATGGGAGCAATGCAGAATGTTGATACCAGCTATTTCCAGCAGTGATAACTCGTGTGTTTCTCTAAGGAAGTTTCCACCTCACCTGTTTTGGAATTACGCAGGAGATAAATTTGGAAAGAAACTTCCAGCCCTGATATTCACTGCCTTTGAAAGTGAGCCTTCAGAACTTGCGTTTCCTTATGTTCCTCAGATGGTTCTATTATATTTCATGGTTAAAGAACCTATGTTTAGGTGATTCTTAAAAGTGCCCGTGAATTAGCATCATGTGGGGAGATTTTGCGACAGAACAATTCCTAACCCACCCCAGACTGATAATACAGAAACTGTGGGACTGGGCCCAGTCATTGTGTGTTTGCAAAACTCCTGAAATAATTCTAAGGTGTGTCGAGTCTGGGAGCCACGCTTCAGACTTTACTTTCACCATGTTAGCACAGCTGCATTCTGTGAGGTCAGCTATAATCAGCACAGAAACAGCTAAGGGAGAGGATCAAGGAAAACGAGACAACAATGTCAGAGTCAATGGGAAAGAAAAACTCTGGGCAAAGCTCTTCACAGCATGGGCTTTCAAAGGCGGTCAACATCAAAGTCTGGTAACTGACTCTGACCAGGCCTGGAAGAGAGTGACAGTCAATGGTATCTCCATCAAGACTGTGTATGGTCCATAAATAATTTAAGTTGAATAAATGTTCTTATTCCTTGGATTGACTCATGACACACCTCACTGGGATTGGAAGAAGATAAAGGAATCCCTTGTTTTTTTTATTTATTTAATTTATTTATTTTGCATCCTGACTGCAGTTTCCCCTCTATCCTCTTCTCCCAGTCCCTTCCCACTTCCCCTCTGTGCCCCCCACCTCCTGCTCAATCCATTCCTCCTTGGTTTCTGTTCAGAAAAGGACAGGCCTCCCATGAGTATCAACAAAGCATGGCATATAAAGTTGCAGTAAGACTTAACACCTCCCCTTGTATTAAGGATGGACAATGCAATCCAGTATGAGGAATAGGGTCCCAAAAGCCAGCCAATGCATTAGGGACAGCCTCAGCTTCTGTTCTTAGGAGTCCCACAACTAGACCAAGCTACACAATTATCACATATATAATAAAACTAAATGTTCATTCCCTGAAAGAAATAATCTATTTTTGCTTATGCTTGATGTGGGAGTCCCCCTCTGTGTGATGTCATTGATGAATAAAGAAACTGCCTTGGCCTGTTGATAGAGCAGAACTTAGGTAGGCAGGGAGGACAGAATTGAATGCTGGGAGAAGGAAGGGTGGAGCCAGAGAGACGCCATGGAGCCGCCAGAAGCAGACACTGGGAATTTTACCTGGTAAACCACTGCCACGTGGCAATACATTGATTAATAGAAATGGGTTAAATTAATATAAGAGTTAGCCAATAAGAAGCTGGAGATAATAGAACAAGCAGTGATTTAATTGATACAGTTTCTGTGTGGTTATTTCGGGGCTAAGCTAGCCAGGCGGCTGGGACGAACAAGATGGCCTCCTCTTACATATGCTACTCATATAAAACTATATCTAATATCTTTTATAAGCGTCCTAATAACTATGGCCTATGATTAGGAAAAATACTATTGCCCCACATTCAAGACAGTAAGACTGCACGGAACAAGCTGGGTGGTGGTGGCGCACACCCTTAATCCCAGTACTCAGGAGGCAGAGGCAGGTGGATCTCTGTGAGTTCAAGGCCAGCCTGATATACAAGAGCTAGTTCCAGGACAGCCAGAGCTGTTAAACAGAGAAATTCTGTCTCAAAAAACAAAAACGAAACAAAAATGTAAGTAAAAACTGCATATAGCAACTAAATATTCTGTCCAGAGCTACATACCAAGAACCAAAACACCATCTAGAACCTCTGACTCACATCCAATTTTCCTTACCCAATTAAAGGCCACTAACAAAACTTCCCCCTAAAAAAATGACAAAGAAATTCTGATTATGCAGTGAAATCTCACCTCCTGGCATCTCCCATCTGCTTTATATTTTATAATTGATTGCACAACTGTCTCCTTCCTACTGTTCTATACAAAGAGGGTTGGTATGCTTCTGATTCATCTTTTTATCCTCATAATGCTCTATCCTGAAAAATGATAGGCAATCAATAAATGTTTCTTGGATAAAATGAAAATAAATATAGCGTTTTTAAAAAATTTCAAATTATGAAACTTCAACATCAAAAATATATAATTTTGCTGATCCCAGATTGACATCCTCTCTTCTTGAATGCCATGACTCTATATTTCTATATTAATAGTATTAAATATTAGCTATTGGTTTATCAGCTAAGATTCCCATAGGCTACCTAGTATCACAGGGTCAGCCCTAAACACATAAATATGTGAGCAACACTAAATGGACGATATAATATTAATGAAGAAGTCGTGAATGTAAGACTGGGTTGACATGGGGGAAGTTGAAAGTGGGAGGGAGGAGGGGTAGAAATGCTATAAATACGGTACTCAAATACCAATTTATCAAAAATTAAAAAAAATAAATAAATAATTACTAATCTTGTCAACCCAAATTTTAAACACAAATGAAATAATATCTTAACAAATTAGTATTTGTTGGGTTTGGAGAGGTTATGTAACACTAAGAATGTTTGAAAAATATATATTGAGACCTACTTTTATATGGTTCCTAAGAGGTGTGTGTTTGTGTGCATGTGTGTGTGTTTGTGTATATGTGTGTGTGTTCATGAGAAAGTCTAATTGGAGTTACCACATACAGGGAATGATGCTCCTCCTAGAAGCCATTGGTTGCCAAATAAAAGATCCAGTTCCAAGTATGAGATTCCTCAAGTTGTTAGTCAGGGGTGTTCCAAAGACCTGCCAAAACAATACAGGTTATTGCCATTGCTTTTTATTACCCACAAGAACTTGATGGTAAGATGCAAGTAGAATTTCCCTTTTCCCCAGCGATTCCCAACACTGAGGCTTATATATACCTCATGCTGTAGCCAGACTTGGTAATGTGTCAGAGTCACTCAGGTGGTCCTGATTTTGCAGGCAGTAAGTGGTCATGGGAAACAGCTGAGGCTTGACACTGTGCAAGGCCAGAAGAGGCCTTTAGTGATGGTGCAGCCTCAGGAGAAGTCGGAGTTTCAGGAATGAAGGATCCATACAGAGAAGTTGAGGGCTGGCACCAATAAGAGAGCCTGTGAGAGGCTATTGGGAAAGAGCATCCTAGTTGCAGCAGAGGACCCCAGCAGTTTTAGAGATGCCATGGAATGATGGAATGATGACCATGGGACAACCACCAAGGACAGCAGTCACAGTAGAGTGGAACCAGTCCAAGAGAAAGAAGTGTGTTGCAGTCAACAATGCTGAAAGGAGTTGGAGATCTGAAGAGTGTTTTCACATCAGACATGGTGAAGCAGAATTTGGAATTTGCCTAGCTAGTTTTTGGTCTTGCTTTGGTTCAGTGTTTCTCACTATGTTCCCTTCCCTACCTTTCAGAACAGTAATATATATATATTACTGTGCCATTGTGTGTTGGAAGTATGTGATCTGATTTTTTATTTTGATTTTAAGTGGGATTACAGTTAAGAAATTGCTGAGTCTCATAAGAGACTTTGGACTTTAAAACAAGCTTGAGATTGTGATAGACTATGGGGACTTTTGAAGTTGGGTTGGATGCATTTCTACATTATGATATGGCTACAAGTCTATGAGGGCCAGGGAATGGAATGTAGTGGTTTGAAAGAAAACGAACCATATAGGCTCATAGGGAGTGACATTATCAAGAGGTGGGGACTTGTTGGAGTAAATGAGGCTTTGTTAGAGGAAGTGCATTACTGGGGACAGGCTTTGAGGTCTCATATAAGCTGGAGCCAGGTCTAGTGTTGAGGTGAGATTCCCCTCTGTATGCTGTGAGTATGTTTTATTACCATTGGTTAATAAAGAATCTTCTTTGGGCCTATAGCAGGGCACAATATAGCCAGGCGGGCAATCTGATATATAGAGAGAGTAGGTGGAGTCAGAGAGACTCCATGTAGCCACTGAAGGAGACAGACATCCAGGAAATTTACCCGTAACCACAAGCCTCATGGTAAAATATAAAATAATAGGAAAGTGGTGTGGGAGATGTTAATTTAAGATGTAAGAGATAGCCAGAAATATGCTTAAGCTATTGGCCAAATAGAATTACAGTTAATATAGTTTCTGTGTGATTATTTTGGGTCTGGATAGCCAGGAACAAACAAGCAGCCTCCGCCTACATAGTGTGACCTTAACTTCCTGCTGCCTACTGATCCAGATGTAGAACTTTCAGCTCCTTCTCCAGTGCCATGTCTATCTGCTTGTTGCCATGATAATAATGGACTAAGCCTCTCTAACTGTTTAGCCAGTTACAATTAAATGTTCCTTTATAAGAGTTGCTGTGATCATAGTGTCTCTTTACAGCAAAAAAAAAAAAAAAACAACCAAGACACCCTATGAAATCTAACTTAACGTAATGCTTACTACACTGTCTCTTAAAATAGCACTTGTACCCTTGAAGTTAGAGAATACAATCTTGTCTCTTGAACACCCCCCCCTCCAGAACAGCCACACATTCTTTTCTGAATCAGACCACCATTTGACAAAAGCCAAACTTCTCTGTTTGGGCTCCATCTTGTGGTTCTCTGAATCCAGGAAAGTTGTTTGTGATATTTAAGTTCCTCTCAGGAACTGAATTGTCTCTGAATGAATGGGAGGCTGTGGACATTATCTTGCTTGACAACAAGCCAAGGTCTGTTCTCAGTGCTTAGAACAGTGATAATGACAGAGATGACAGTGCCGTATCTGGGGTCTTTACAGTGTTGTCAGTTTCAGCTGGGGTCTTAATTCCAAGTCTACTAGAGAGCAAAGGCAAGAAAAGGACACCCCAAACTCAAAACAGAATTTTCATATACATAAAAGTAAATGCTTTTTCTGTGAGTTAAGATCTTGTAGACAGTCTGTAAATTTTAGATGTATAATCCTTTTTGGTATCAGTATCTACCCAAGATATTTGCTTCAACATATTGAACCTATTTAAAGCTGCTACCTCTCCTGAGATTTTAGTCCTAATCAAACAACAGTAAAGAGACCTGAAAGGACAAGCCATGTGTCGCAAAGGAATGAGACCATTTTCCGGAAGGTGGGTGATTTATGAGACTGTATAACAGGTCAGGGACAAAGAACAACTCAGGACATGAGAAAAGGACCAAATGAAGGGAGCTGTTGTTCTATGAAGAGACCTGGAATTGAAAAGGCAGAAAAGATCAGACACTAATTCAGATGGGCAAACAGTGTGGGTTTAGGTGTGGTGTATCCTGAGGATGGCTCACATCTCTGCAACCAGAGGGAAAAAATTAAAGAAAACTATAAATGTCAGGAAGAAATAAGATGTTGTCTGGAACTTTAAGACAAATATATGAAGGTTGATGATAAGGAGTTTCTGAAATCTTAGAAAAGAGAACTTTGACGTAGACCTTGAACTAGTCTTCAGGCAGACCTTATTTGTGTCTTTACTTAGTAGCATGTCTTGGCGCCACTTGATACCAAGGCTTCACACATAATCTAATTCTTAGAGAAGAATGGAGTGGAAGCCGCAGATAAAGTGACCAAAAATGCTCCAAGAGAAATATGTCTGTGGTTTGCAGAGGAAAAGAAGAGGAGGGGAGAAGGCAGTGGCTTACTTCTGAGGTGGCAGGAAATTGCCCTGTGGTTGGTGAGGCCACATGCTTGCAAATGTGTGCTTTCTTAACTAAATAATGATAATCCTCAAAGCTATAAATCTACCATACATTTAATGAATATTGTTTGGCCTGAGAGTTGTTGATGTTACAGAGGTGTGTGTGTGTGTGTGTGTGTGTGTGTGTGTGTGTGTGTGTGTGTGTGCTGGCAAATTTCTACTGAGGTTAGTGTAAGCCTTGAGGGGATACTTAAGTTCAGGGGAATAAAAACGGGGACTTTTGTCTTCACATAAATCACAGAGCTTGGGACAAAAACCATTCAACCTAATTATACAAATCATTTAAAGCATTAAAACACAAATTCTTTAGTTCTGAACAGTAAGGATTACTTTAATGTAAACCTATATTAATTCCAATATTGCAGAATTAAAATAAATATCTTCTTTGAAAAAAATGTATCAATATCCTGTGAAGATAGTAGATTTTGCCGAGTAATATCAACTGTAATGATAGTTACTTGGAACTAGTAAATTTTAAAATGCTGCAGTTTCGTAAATAAAACACATTTGTTGGTTAAAGTTCAATTTTGTAAAACCTAGACTAAGACCTGAGAAATTACCAAAATCATTAGTTACCTAAGGGAACACAGAGAGGAGTAAGAACCTAAGACCTCTTTTTAGCACCATCCACCCCAAACTCCACAGCTTCCCCTAGGAAACCCTTCTACAGGTAGAAAGAATTCCTTTTTAAAGTATTTCTTTTTAGATAAATGAGTCAACAAAATCAACATCTCAACAACATTATCATATGGTAGATACAGACAGATGTATATAAATTTGACATTACCAGTGGAAATACCACAAACATGTTAAAAAGAAAAGGAAGATTCTGGGATGACCAACTAGCTATTTTTTGTTAGATGTCTCAGTTTTGAATCACTCAAGTCACCTCTATACTTATTGCTATATTCCAAACTTAATAAGTGATCCACACTTCTCTGAAGACCTCCCCCACACTCATCCTCTTGGCCACTCATGGTCATGTGTACTAGACTGCCTGTGCAGGCTCTCCCTGTCCAATGGGTGTTCCTCAACCATCCTGGCAAGTGTGAAAGAAGGAGCCTTCTTCAACAGCTACTACCCCCACAAATCCCCTTCCCATGTGTCTATCCTACAGTCGTGAGTTTGTATCTTATATTTAAACTAACAATGTGTTAGGTGAGAAAGCAAATATTCGAAGTCAACTACCCATAGATATATGTGATATTTGGGTTATTTCTAAGTAGCTAATGATGATTCAAACACCAAAAATAGCTAGTGTAATTTTAGATTACAGAAAGTCTAGAATATCTAGAATTAACAGGGATAGAGAAATATGTAAAATCTGTTCATATTTTAGCTTCTACAGTTTTGTTTTAGATTATCTCTTCAGCTGAAAGGCCCTTAAGTCATTTAAGCATACTATTTTCAACAAGCCTAAGCTTAACTAAACTATGTTAACCTGATAAATGGGATCAGACCTTTTGCTTCTCTTGTCTGTACTAATCAAAAGCAGCTCAGTAATATCAGATACAAGAGCCTGAAAGAAGGCAACAGACTACAAAGGCAGAAATTCACATCCTGCCCTGACATATGGCACATGACTGAAAGACAAGGTTAGAAACTGAATTGGAATCATGGAGTGTCTTTACCCAAAGCCTGATTCTGAAAGGATAGCACTTTATTTGATTGCATGTGAGCAGGACAGACAGTGAGGTATAATGTGTGCTAAATACTTAATTTTAAAGATAAATAAATATACAGAGAGATGGATGGGTGGATGGATGGGTGGGTGGACAGATAGATGATAGATAGATAGATAGATAGATAGATAGATAGATAGATAGATAGATAAGCTTTAAAAACAAATATTCATTGAGCATCTCAAAGTATTGTAATGTGATGATAAGAACAATAATGAACATATTATCCATACTTAGTATTGCCAATTCCACTGTCATATTATGGAGGACCCAGGTACCAGTCACCCAGTGTCTTTTTTGTATATCAATCTTATAAGACTGTCTTTGGGGGTCTTTGCACCTTCCATATTTTCTCCTTAAGGGTATCTTGCCATCCAGCTCTCTTAGCACACATGGGAACTCCAAGGATGTGAGAGGCCAGAGCAGGAGAATCACAGATTTAAGACTTTCTTTCAAAAACCAAAAAGAAACAAATGAAAAACACGAAGATTCTTGACAGTTTGGCTCCCTGTCCATTGACATTTCTGAAATGACATGTCTCCAACAATATAAAAATACTTGTTCCCCTATCCATCCCCTCTTCTACTCTCTGCTCCACACTTCCATGGTACCTTGAGAGAAATATTTGTGTACTATGTTTCCTCATTAAAAGTCAAGAGTCCATGTCTAGTTCAGTACTATAATCCAAGTCCTAAGATATGACTTATCCATAGAAGTCATTTTATAAATAATGTAGAGTGGAAAGGATGAGTGGCCATCTTAGGAATATTGAGCTCTTCTGGATATTCTCTCAAAATACAAATATTCATCTAGATAAAACATGAATTTCTTTTTTTGCCACAATAAAATGCTCTTTTATTTATTTACTTATTTTTATTTTTCCATTCAAAAATTTACACTCCCCCCTTCTCCCATTCCCCTCCCACTCCCCTACTAACCCTCCTCTCTCCTCCTCCATCCTTAAGAGAGGGCAGGGTACCCTGCCCTGTGGAAAGTCCAAGGTCCTCCCTCCTCCAACCCGGCCTAGAAAGGTGTGCATCCAAATAGACTAGGAACCAAAAAAAGCCAATACATGCAAAAGAGACAAGTCCCAGTGACATTATCGATGGCTTCTCAGTCTGCCCCCATTGGTAGCCACATTCAGAGAGTCCGGTTTGATCACATGCTTGTTCAGTCTCGGTCCAGCTGTACTTGGTGAGCCTCCATTAGATTAGGCACAATGTAAGATGGTATCTCAAAGTTGTTTTGATTTGCATTTCCCTGATGGCTAAGGAAGTTGAACATGACCTTAATTATCTTTTGGCCATTTGAACTTCTTCTGTTGAGAATTCTCTGTTCAGATCATTACCCCATTTTTTAATTGGGTTATTTAGAATTTTAATGTCTAGTTTATTGAGTTCTTTATATATTTTGGAGATCAGACCTTTGTCCGATGTGGGGTTAGTGAAGATCTTCTCCCATTCAGTAGGATGCCTTTTTATCTTAATGACAGTGTCCTTTGCTTTACAGAAGCTTCTCAGTTTCAGAGGTCCCATTTATTCATTGTTGCTCTTATTGTCTGTGCCACTGGGGTTATACATTGGAAGTGGTCTCCTGTGCCCAGGTATTGCTGGATATTTTTATCCTGGAATATCTTGTTTTCTCCATCGATGGTGAAAGAAAGCTTTGCTGGGTATAGTAGTCTGGGCTTGCATCCATGGTCTCTTAGTGTCTGCAGCACATTTATCCAAGACCTTCTGGCTTTCATGGTTTCCATAGAGAAGTCAGGTATAATTCTGATAGGTTTACCTTTATATGTTACTTGACCTTTTTCTTTTGCAGCTCTTAATATTCTTTCTTTATTCTGTATGTTTTGTGTTTTGATTATTATATGGCGAGGGGATTTTTTTTTGATCCAGTCTATTTGGTGTTCTGTATGCTTCTAATACCTTCATAGGAATATCCTTCTTTAGGTTGGGAAAGTTTTCTTCTATAATTTTGTTAAATATATTTTCTGGGCCTTTGAGCTATAATTCTTCTCCTTCTTCTACCCCTATTATTCTTATGTTTGGTCTTTTCATGGTGTCCCAGATTTCCTGGATGTTTTGTGTTAAGAATTTGTTGGATTTGTTGTTTTCTTTGATCAATGAGTTTATTTTCTCTATCGTATCTTCAGCATCTGAGAGTCTTTCTTCTATGTCTTATATTGTGTTGGTTATACTTGTCTCTGTAGTTCCTGTTCGTTTACCCCGATTTTCCATCTCCAGCCTTCCCTCAGTTTATGTTTTCTTCATTGCCTCCATTTCAGTTTTCAAGTCTTGAACTGTTTCTATTACCTGTTTCATTGCTTTTTCTTAGTTTTCTAGGGTATCTTTGAGGGATTTATTCATTTCTTCTAACTTTTTGTTAGTCTTCTCATCCATTTCTTTAAAAGAGTTTTTTTTTTTTACATCCTCTTTAATGGTCTCTATCACTTTCATAATGTTATGTTTAAAGTCGATTTCTTCTACTTCATCTGGATTAGGTTGTTCAAGTCCTCCTATTGCATATTTGCTGGATTCTGGTGTTATCTTGTTGCTTTTCAAGTTGTTGGAGAAATTCTTGCATTGGCACCTGCCCATCTCTTCCTTTGAATGTAGTCAAGAGAGTCTCGGTGGCTTGGTCCAATTTTTGCTTTGGCTAACTGTGTACTTGGGGATTTTTCTTGTTCTGCCCTCTCTTAGGTCCCCTCAGCACTGGAGTTGGCTCTCAGATCCCCTCTTCCATGAAGTAGGCTGTGGTGTTGGATCTTAGGACTCCCTCCGGATGGATCTACTGGTAGTGGATCAGGGCCACTTGGTGGCCAAGGACCTCATAAACAAATGGGTGGGCTTGGTAGATGCTGGCTCCGTGGAACAAAGAAACCCCTGCATCCTTGCACTCTGTGGCCCCAGAGCCTCAGCCCTGAAGCAGGCTGAGTTGGGGGCTCCTAGGACCCTGCAGATGGGAAGGGGTGCTTGGGGGCAAGTTGGGGTGGGATATGTAGAAAAAGCCAGTAGCCAGGGAGAAGCCCCACTGAATGGCCAGAAAGTTTAGGGGATTGGAGGGCACCTGTACTCCCTTCCTGGGGCATCTGGCTGGCCAGGAACACACCTTTCTGGATGGATCTGCTGGTAGTGGATCAGGGCCACTTGCTGGCCAAGGACCTCACAGACAAAAGGGCGGGCTTGGTAGATTCCCATAGATGCTCCATGGAACAAAGAAACCCCTGCAGCTTTGCACTCACCACTATGTTCCCAGAGCCTCAGCCCTGGAGCAGGCTGAGTTGGAGGATCCTAGGACCCTGCAGATGGGAAGAGGTACTTGGGGGCAAGTTGGGGTGGGATACGTAGAGAAAGCCAGTACCCAAGAAGAGGCCCCGCTGAATGGCCGGAAAGTTTAGGGGATTGGAGGGTGCCTGTACTCCCTTCCCGGGGTTTCTGGCCAGGCAGGCACACACTTACCACTCTAGATGGATCTACTGGTCAAAAAACATGAATTTCTATATCAATCCAGTTCTCTTATAGCCATCTAGTCAAGCTAGAGTTATTCAGTTACTGATTCAACAATATGTACATGTATTATGAAGTGATATTATATTAGACATCATCTCAAGTTCTTTTGGCTTTCTTTTGGAAGCATTCCAAATGATCTTTCACAACTAGCACAGTGATTGAAAGAGAAGGGAAACCTTCAAAAGAGACTGCTCATCGCCCTGATGTGAGTAGTCCTCTGAGAGACTGCATGGTCCTGATGTGGGCAGTCCTCTGAGAGACTGCTCATGGTCCTGATGTGGGCAGTCCTCTGAGAGACTGCTCATGGTCCTGATGTGTGTAGGTCCTCTGAGAGACTCATGGTCCTGATGTGAGTAGTCCTCTGAGAGACTGCTCATGGTCCTGATGTGTGTAGGTCCTCTGAGATACTGCTTATGGCCCTGATGTGAGTAGTCCTCTGAGAGACTGCTCATAGATTGCCCCGATGTGGGCAGTCTGGTGGTTTTGTTCATAAGAACCTGTTCAGTCCCCTGAATGGAATTCTTAATGGAATCATAAATGATTCAATTTCTTGCAACTAATACCTACTGAGCCTGCAGCACACCCTATTGAGATATACAGAAAAAGGCTATTGAGTGATGTCTTTTAAAAACTATTCTGGGACAAGGGAACGACTGCGTAGGGAGTAGGCTGAAACCAGAGACCTCTGTGGAACCAGGCCCAAGCCAGGGGCACCTGTGGGAACAGGCCTGAGCTAGCTACCTGCTCTGGAGCAGGCCTAAAGCTACAACCTCCATGGGAGCAGGTACAAGGGAGCCACCGCTGAGGGAGCAGGCCCAAACCAGAAACCTCTGCCAGATTGGGCATGAATAAGAAACCTCTGAGGTAGCAGGCCTGATTCAGCAACATCCGCCAGAGCAGGCTTCATCCAGTGACATCTGTCAGAGCAGGTCTGAGCCAGCAACCTCTGCCAGAGCAGACCCAAGGCAGCAACCTCAACAGAAACAGCCCCTAGCAAGCAATTTCCATAGGAGTAGGCCCAACCAACCCCTGCTGTCACCCAATGTCACACCAATACTGAGTGACCAATGGGGTGACTGGAACCATGGCCCTGACTGCACCATGAGGAGCAATCATCTGAGCCTTGGATCGACTGAAAGCTGGAAGATTGATCACCAGAGACACAGACAGCCCCAACTACACCAATCAGAGGAAAATATGGGGAGACAAGGTAAGAACACACACAATACCATGACACCAATAAAAACTAATGTCCTCACAACAGCAAGACTTGAACAAACAAATATAGATGAAGCAGAAGAAAGTGACCTAAAAAATAACTTTAGGAGAATGTTTGAGGCCTTAAAGAGGAAATGAAAAATTCCCTCAAAGAAATGGAGAAAAAGACAAAAAATTGGGAGACATCAACAAATCCCTTAAAGAAAACCAAGAAAAAGCAATCAAACATATGAAAGAAACTACTCAAGACTTGAAAACTGAAATAGAGACAATAAAGAATACACAAGCCGAGGGAATTAGAGAACTGGAAATTATGATAAAATGATCAGAAACCACAAATGCAAGCATTAATAGCAGAATACAAGAGACAGAAGAGAGAATCTCAAGAACTGAGGAATTAGAATCATTGGTCAAAGAAAACATTATATCTAACAAAAGCTTAAAACAAAATATCCAGGAAATATGAGACAACATGAAAAGGTCAAACCTAACAATAATAGGTATAGAAGAAGGAGAAGTCCAACTCAAAAACACAGCAGATATATTTAATAAAATCATAGAAGAAAACTTTCCCAACCTAAAGAAAGATATGCCTATGAAGATACAAGAAGCTTACAGAACACCAAAAAGACTGGATCAAAAAAAAGTGCCCTTACCACATAATAATCAAATCACTAAATATAAAGAATAAAAAAAATATTAAGAGTTGCAAAGGAAAAAGGCCAAGTAACATATAAAGGCAGACCCATCAGAATTACACCTGATTTCTCAATGGGAACAATGAAAGTCAGGAAGTCTAGTCAAGAGATATGCAGACATTAAGAGACCACGGATGCCAGCCCAGACTACTATACCCAGCAAAACTATCAATTACCATAGAAGGACAAAACAAGAAATTCCATGACAGAATTGGATTTAACCAATACCTAGCCACAAACCCAACCCTACACAAACTACTAGAAGGAAAACTCTGCTGAAGGAAGTTGGCTACATCCACAAAAACACAGGGAATAGATCTCACAGGAGCAAATCCCAAAAACGGGAAAAACACACAAAATAACATCACCAACAATGAAAACTAAAATAACAGGAGATAGCAATCACTGGTCATAATATATCTTAATATATATGGACTCAACTCACCTATAAAAAGACACAGGCTAACAGACTGGATATGAAAACAGAATCCATCTTACTGCTGCATAAAAGAAACACACCTCAACCTCAAGGACAGGCATCGCCTCAGAGTAAAGGTCTGAGAAAAAATTCCAATCAAATGGACCTAAGAAACAAGTTGGTGTAGCTATCCTAATATCTAAAATTATAGACTTCAAACTAAAATTAATCAACAGAGACAAAATTGAACATTTTATATTAGTCACAGGAAATTCCATCAAGAGTAAATCTTAATACTGAACATCTATGTTCCCCAAACAAGGGCACTCTCATATGTAAAAAAAAAATACTTCTAAAGCTTAAATCACACATTAAACCCCATACACTAATAGTGGGAGACTTCAACACCCCACTCTCACCACTGGGCAGGTCTGTCAGACAGAAAATTAACAGAGAAATAAGGGAACTAACAAATGTTATAACTCAAATGGGCTTAATAGACATCTATAGAGCAAACATAAAAGAATATACATTCTTTCAGCACCTCATGGGACCTTCTCAAAAGCTGACCACATACTATGCACCAAAGCAACTATGCACCTCAACAGATACAAAAAAAAAATAGGAATAACCTTGTGTATCTTATTGGATCACCATGGCTTAAAATTAGAACTCAACACTAATTCCAGAAAGCCCAAAACACATGAAAATTAAACAATGCTCACCTGAATCATCAAGGTGGTCAAGGAAGAAATAAAGGGAGGAATTAAAGACTTCCTAAAATTCAATAAAAATGACCACACAACATACCCAAATTTGTGGGACACAATGAAAGCAGTGTTAAGAGGAAAGTTCATAGCACTAAATGCCTACATAAAGAATCTGGAAAAATCCCACACTAGTGAGTTAACAGAACACCTGAAAACTCTAGAACAAAAAGAATCAAACTCACTCAGGAGAACTAGATGGCAGGAAATAATCAAATTGAGAACTGAAATCAACAAAATAGAAACAACAACAACAACAAAAAAAACAAAGAATCAATGAGACAAAGAATTGGTTCTTCAAGAAAAACAACAAAATAGACAAACCTTTATCCAAACTAACCAAAAGGCAGAGAGAGAATATCCAAATTAATAAAATCAGAAATGAAAAGGGGAATATAACAACAGACATAACAACAACAGACACGGAAGAAATCCAAGGAATTATTAGGTCATATTTCAAAATCCTGTACTCCACAATATTGGAAAACTGAAAGGAAATGGACAACTTTCTGGATAAATAGCACTTACCAAAATTAAATCAAGACCAGATAAGCAAATTAAATAGACCTATAACTGCTAAAATAATAAAAACAAAAACAGTCACCAAAATTCTCCCAGCAAAATAAACCCAGATGGCTTCAGCTCAGAATTCTACAAGATTTTCAAAGAATAATTAATACCAATACTCCTCATATTGTTCCACACAACAGAAACAGAAGGAACTTTGCCAAACTCTTTTTATGAGGTTACAATTACCCTGATACCTAAACCACGTAAAGACATTACTAAGAAAGAGAATTACAGCCCAATCTTACTCATGAACACGGATGCAAAAATACTTAATAAAATATTGGCAAACAAAATCCAAGACCACATCAGAAAAATCATCTACCATGATCAAGTCAGTTTTATCCCAAAGAAACAGGGATGGTTCAACATACGAAAATCTGTCAATGTAATCCACCATATAAACAAACTGAAAAATAAAACCACATGATCATCTCATTAGATGCTGAAAAAGCCTTTGACAAAATACAACATCCCTTCATGATAAAGGCCTGGGAGAAAACAGGGATACAAGGAACATACCTAAACATAATAAAGGCAATATCCAGCAAGCCAACGGCCAACATCAAACTAAATGGAGAGAAACTCACAGCGACTCCACTGAAATTAGCAACAAGACAAGGTTGTCCACTCTCTCCATATCTACTCAATATAGTTCTTGAGGTTCTAGCTAGAGCAAAAAGACAACAAAAGGAGATCAAAGGGATACAAATTGGAAAAGAAGGAACTCTCACTATTAGCTGATAATATGATAGTTTACATAAGCGACCCCAAAAATTATACCAAGGAACTTCTACAACTCATAAACACTTTCAGTAATGTAGCAGGATACAAGATTAACTCAAAAAATTCAGTAGCTCTCTTTTATACAATAATAAGTGGGCTGAGAAAGAAATCAAAGAAACATCACCCTTCACAATAGCCACAAATAGCATAAATTATCTCGGAGTAACTGTAACCAAACAAGTTGAAAGACCTGAATGACAAGAACTTTAAATCTTTGAAGAAAGAAATTGAAGACGACACCAGAAAATGGAAAGATTTCCCATGCTCTTAGGTAGGTAGAATTAACATAGTAAAAATGGCAGTCTTACCAAAAGTAATCTACAGATTCAATGCAATGCCCATCAAAATTCCAGCAAAATTCTTCACAGACCTCAAAAAAACAGTACTCGACTTCATATGGAAAAGCAAAACCTGGATAGCAAAAACAATCCTATACAATAAAGGAACTTCTGGAGGCATCACAATCCCTGATTCCAAACTCTTCTACAGAGCTACAGTACTGAAAACAGCCTGGTATTGGCATAAAAACAGACAGGAGGACCAATGGAACCGAATAAAGGACCCAGATATTAATCCACACACCTATGAACACCTGATTTTTGACAAATAAGCAAAAAATATCAAATGGAAAAAAGAAAGCCTATTCAAAAATTAATGCGGGCATAACTGAATATCAATATGTAGAAGAATGAAAATAAACACATATCTACCACCGTGCACAAAACTTGAGTCCAAATGGATCAAAGACCTCATAATAAAGTCAACCACACTGAACCTCATAGAAGAGAAAGTTGAAAGTACACTTGAACACATTGGGACAGGAGACCACTTCCTAAATATAACCCCAGTAGCACAGACACTGAGAGAATCAATTAATAAATGGGACCTCCTGAAACTGAAAAGCTTCTGTAAAGCAGAGGACATGGCTGACAAAATAAAACAGCAGCCTACAGAATGGGAAAAAATCCTTACCAACCCCACATCAGACAGAGGGCTGATCTCCAAAATATACGAAGAACTCAAGAAATTGGTCATCAAAAGAACAAACGACCCAATAAAAAAATGGAGTACAGGCCCATACAAAGAAATCTCAAAAGAGGAATCCATTTAGGCTGAAAGACACTTAAGGAAATGCTTAACATCCTTAGCCATCAGAGAAATGCAAATCAAAACAAAACAAAATCTGAGTTTCCATCTTAAACCTGTAAGAATGGCTAAGATCAAAAAACAGAGATGAAAACTTATGGAGAGGATGTAAGGTAAAGGTAACACTTCTGCATTGCTGGTGGAAGTGCAAACTGGTACAGCCCCTTTGGATGTCAGTGTGGCGATTTTTCAGAAAATTAGGAAACAAGCTGGGCGGTGGTGGCGCACGCCTTTAATTCCAGCACTTGGGAGGCAGACCCAGGCAGATCTCTGTGAGTTCAAGGCCAGCCTGGTCTACAAGAGCCAGTTCCAGGAAGGCTCCAAAGCTACAGAGAAACCCCGTCTCAAAAAACAAAGAGAGAGAGAGAGAGAGAGAGAGAGAGAGAGAAAGAGAAAAATGTATGGCTCAATAAAATCAATACAAATAATTAAAAAAATAAAAAAATACTAAAAAATAAAACTCCTCTGGATGGTCCAGTGAGCCATGGATCGACTCACCCGCAGCCAATCTGTGGAAAGTGTGTACGCCTACAAGTTTAAGTATTGGCTTTAGAGGTAGGGTCAAAGATACAGAAAAAGTATTTGAAGAAGTAAGTCTTCTAAGAATGAGTATAAATAATACACGCAAACAGAAGTATCTTTGATTTTTGTTCCCCCATGTCTAGAAAAAACTTACATAGTTTTTACATATCCTGTCTTAGGACAGAGTTATATAGAATAAGTATATCTAATTCTAATCCTCTTGGATTCAGTTAGTACTAAATACTGGTCTGTATCTATTATCTAACCATTTCCAATCTACTACAGCAAGCTAGCTCCTTGTCAGAATCCTAATCAGTACTTGTCTATAGAAAACTGCAGAGTACCACATTTCAATTTGTCTTCTTTACCTCTAGATCTTCATACACAAGAAAACTCTGCAGTTTGTGTTCAGAGGGACTCTTTCGCCCCTACAGCATCACAGGACAGCCTTCTTCTAGGACCTGCTGTGGATTCCCATAAGTTTTCCAGCGGAGCAGACACTGGCACCTGAAACATCCACGTTAAACATCTAACCCTGAGTGGCCACAGAAGTGTGCAGCTGTGGCTTCTGATGCTTCCTAAATAAAATATTACATGTGTGGCTATTGTCTGTGAGCCGTCTGTGGTCCTTTGTTTAGCTGGCTGGGGTCAAAGGGCATGAAGATTAGCAGGCCAGCTGTTGATAATTGTCACAGCCAGTTACTTAGTAACACACATGGGTAACACACATCTTAGTTGCTAAACAATAGATTCAGGTGAACCTTTCTGTGGTTCTTACCCATCCAGTTTTTAAAAAAATGTTCTAGCTAAGGATGTTTTGCTTCACATTTAACACACACAAAATGAATGCAGATCACTTCGCAGACAGTGACTTGCTTGCTAGGGCTGCAAGAGCTATTCTTATTCTTTCTGGTGGCCACTGTCATTGTGATCCTTCTGGAACTCAGCTTGGGAGTTGCTCTTCAAGAAAGGCCAAAAGGTGACCAAGCACAAGAGGGAATCATAGGAAAAAAGGTAAGTGTGTGCCCAATGTTTTATCTACTTACTCACTGCATCATCCTTTGCTACATTCTTAAATGCCCACTCTCAGTATTTGCATGCAAGCTTTTAAAAGAAATCACTCTGTCAGAAAACACAGCCCTGGAAAGAGGGGCTTGAATAGGAACACCTTATTTGAGTCCTGTCAAAGCAGGTTTGCATTTTCTTCCTGTGCTAAGGGGCTGGCTGCAAGCTAGACAACCAAGTTCATAACTCTATGTTCCTACTTTGAAGTTTTCTGAGACTCTTAGGAAATGATATCAAAAGCGATTCTCAGGAAAATTTCACTATCTTTTCTGTTTTACCTGGCAATGCCCATGCAGAAGAAAAACAAAGGAAGAATGGAGTTCTAGTTTTACTGAAATCCTAACATTTTAGCTGAGTATTCTCTCTACTTACAGTAGAAAAAGCACCTGCCCACAGAGACAGTGTTTGGATCCCCTCTGAGATTCCATGGGCTAGGGCCTACCACCCTGGGGTTGCCCATAGGTGAGCTCCAGGTGAGGTAAATGTCACAGGTAATTTAACATGCAGACATTTATTTTCTTTCCAAAAATGAAATTCGTTTCAAAAGATTTCCCAAAGAATTTTTTCAGGGGAAATCTTTCGTACAAAGTGTAAGAGGAATTATTGTTATAGTGAGTCATTTTATTAATAGGTAGAAAGTGACATGAGCTTTCCAGGCAACACAGAGACATGTCCTGTGCTGTTCTCATTGCAATTGCAAAGCTTCTGATAGGTTAGCTCTGCAGGGCCGCACTGAGGGGGGTCTGCCTCTGCAGGGCTGCACTGAGCTGGGATGCACTGAGGGGGAACTACTTCTACTGGGCCATACTGAGGGGTTCTGCCTCTGCTGAGATGCATTGAGAGGGTCTGCCTGGCACTCAGGTGTACCACAGAGAAACTAAACGTTCTCTGACAACAGGCGTCACCTACCTCAGCCTCAATTTTTCCATCTTCAAAGTGAACATAAAATACGGTTATTTAACAACAGTTGTGCAATTATGCAAATAACAGCCCTTTTGTACAAAAATTGATAGCTTTGTACACAGTTTTCTCTTCTTTGGGGCCTTCATTGCATCAAACGTAAACTAACAAATGTAGAGGGTATGCTGTGAGCAAGGCTCTGTGCTAGTCACTTAAACTCTTTGCTGAAATAATTCTTATATTGAAGCAAAACATTAAAATAAAGGCCACTTGGGATATTCACTACTTAATTTAATTATGTTATTTCTCTAGAGAAGAAGGTCTAGAGAGTTCTGAAGCTCCCAGTCTGAGGAACAGTATTTGCCTCTGTCTGGGCAGCAGCTCCCCTCCTGGATGTTTGCTCAGAGACGCCATTGTACTGGGAGAAGGCAATGGGCATATATGCAGCACATCCTTAGTCCAGCAGGTCACTGGCATAAAGTGGTCAGGAGACATTTGCTAAAGTTGTTGAAACAATGGGAACAAGGAAGAAAAGCGAAAGGTCACCTTCAGGAAGTTCATGCATGGTTTTGTTTTCTTCTTTGTTTCCTTTTTATCCTAAAGTGTTCCCTGTCCTTTATGAAGTTTTCTGCTGTCTAGAGGTGGACGAGAAAGCAACCAGCCTTCATTATGCCTGTATATGGCTATGACATCACAGCAAAAATAAACAATCAGGAAGGAACCCAAAACGAGAATGAACAAACAACAAAGCATTCATTTTGACAAAAATCTATGCAGGCCTTCCAATCCCTCTTTCAACATCTTCATTCATGGGGCATCCCTTGAAGCATCAGTTTACAGAAACTACCAGTTTCACATAAGAGTTGTCCTACATCCTTCAAGAAAAGGAATGTATAATAAGAGGAGATGTAAGGTACTTCAAATGTCTGGGCCAGAGCAACACATTCAACAAGCCCTCCTGCAGCCCACTTTCACAGACTCTTCTGTTTGGCAGACCTTATCAGAGACTTGGATTCAGGGCCAAGGATGATCACGTAAACAAACAGCGGAGCTTTCCTGAGTAGAGTTCTGAGGGAATGACTAATTTAGTGCAGGGAAGTAGATTAAACACCCAGTGCTCTGACCTGCCATGTGTGCCTTGCTAACTTGTTCGCTGGTGGCGCTAGCAGAACCCCAAAGAAAGTATTCTGTTACCTGTACGGTGTGCCAAATTAATTTTCTTCCCAAATTTCACCCTTTGCTGAATTACTAGCAAGCTGTAATATAAACACATTATTAATTAAATAAATTAAAAGTGGGATTATACAGTTCTTAAATTCACACTGTGATCTTACAATATCCTTGTATCTTGGGTGGCCGTTTTGAAAGCATTACTTCATAAGGAGGTCATTTTGAGATTTTAGAAGTAAAAACGCTCTTGGCTAGGGTCTGAGAACCACTGTCATTTTGAAACGAATTGCTGATTGTGACAGAAATGCATTGATTCCTGTGTGTTTCAACTCGGGTTCCGAGGAGGATTTTTCTCCAATTTTAAGTATCAGAATCCTACACTCACATGCTCACACTTAGCTATTTCCTGAGCATCACGAGATACACTGTTTGATAGTGTTTTACTGTGTATTTAACAGAATAAGACAAAATTGCACACTTCACTGCCACACAGAGTGCCTATGTAAATATCTTTTATTTTTCCTATCACATATGTGTTATTTACCCAGATGGCGTCATTTTCACTTCCTGATTCCTGTTTGAACACTACGGATTTTAACAAAACTTCCTTCTATTCCCAGAGCTAATAATGACCAACCAGAGCCTCCCGGTCATCAGTTAGAACCATCAGCCTCGTTATATGACATCCCTACTTCCTGAACACAAGCCCTTTTCAACTGGATTTTTTTTTCTAATTTTGAGACAATATCTACTGAAAACATTCAAATAGAGGGTAAAAGACCTCAGAAAAATGTGCCTTTTGGGGCATGCTTATCATTAGCATAGCACAAAAATGCCTGATTATTATTTGATTTAGACAAAACTATGGTGAGGGTATTTTTTGTTTGGTTTGTTTTTTTTTTCTTTTTTCTGTCTCACAAAAACCAAGTGTTCTCCAGCAATGAGGCAGCGGAAAAAATCAATACTTGCCATGTACCATGTAACCAATAGAATAAGGGGAATGATTTATGTATGGATGGATGCAGCCTGAATCAGCTGGGGCCTCGTACGGAGAGCAAGAAAAAGAGAGGAGAAGAAACAGAAAGAAAGAGAAAAAGAAAGGAAGGTTTGGCAAGCTCAACTGTAGAGATTATTTTTAAATTGTGGCCAGATTTTTTCTTTTTTTCCTCCTGAAGCAATAATGCCCATCTCCGGCTCTGCAGGGCATAGGAAAGCCTGCAATTTGTGGAATATATGATGGCTCAGCTTTCCCCTCCTCTCCTCAGAGTCCTGATGCCATGTTCATATTAAAGTGCACTGAGAAAGAGAAAATGATGCATGGCCTGCAGCCCTTCAGACTTCCAGTCATCTCCACCCTACGCAAGGCTAGTGATGGGTTGACAAGCACTAGTTGACAGAGAGTCAGGTCATCAACAGGATTTTACACACACACACACACACACACACACACACACACACACACACACACAGACACACACAGCACCGGTTCCTGAGGAGACGAACGGCAAGGGCTTGCACAAGAAAACTACTCTATACCTCATGAGGTCCTGCTGGAAATATAGTTTGGTTAACTGGAAATCCAGGGAGCAGCGCATTTAAAGGTATTTAATCCTCAAGGTAACTTCTAGAGGGTCTCATCCCCTGGCTGAAAGCTGAGCTATGAAGTGTAGTTATGAGCTCGCAGCGGGAGGGCCCCACTTCACAGCTGGGTATGTGTCCTATTGTATACTGAATTGTAGTTGTGACTTTACACCAGCTTAATTTTTTTCCTTTAAGACTACTGCAAATGTATCTTTAAATGAAAAATAATTTTTCAATACTCCTATTTTCTGCCTCAAACTCAGAATGAACCTTGTAAAAATTTGTGAGAGGCAAATTTGATCATTTCTTTGGAATAGATTTATTATAATTACATAAATGTAAATTCGTTCCTGTGAATTATCCTCTTTCTCTACGGTGTTTGTGAAAATGTAGAAAACTTGTCAGTACTCTGTTTTCATCAGTCTATTGAAAAGCTGACTTGTGTCCTTTTCTCAGGGAAACTGATGCTAAATAAATGTTGCCATGTTTTTATGTCCTTTGACTCAGAACAGTGTTAATGTCAAAGTTGGGTAGTCCCATAGAATATCCTGCATTCTGTATGTGAGCCACTGCTCCACACATAATACACAGGAAGCTATTTTAAACATCAGATGGGTCAAAAAGAGCATCATCTTGTTAAGGTTTGCTTAATTTAGAGTCGGTATTGCTACTACTTAACCACTGTAAAGATAACTCCCATCTCCAGCTGACAAATATATTAATATAAGCTCTCTTGATAAAATGATACAAATATAAAAATAAGCATACTTATGTAACACAAATTAGCTTGAACTCTAATATCAAAGTATCATGCTACTTTAAAGATATATTCACAGTATATTACATGACAATTTTAGCAATATTTTACATGTGCTTTTGTTAACTAGTTTATTTCATTCATGTAATAACTATGAATATATATGCATATCTATCCGTGTTTATGCTCATTTATTTGTTAGTTGAGTTTGCATGCATAGGGTAAAAGATTGGAAATAAAGTGAAGATACTTAGAGAGATATAAGAACTGTTTTCAATGGCAAGACATGTCCTAGTCTTTTAAGTGACTTTTAACATTTAATGCCATTTTGTGGATGCCATTGGAGAATAGTTAAGGTTATTATTTATTATTATGTGATCTACCCTACTCATAAAATTATTTGGGGAATATTTCTATGCAAACTAATCAAGCACATCTAGTTTCTCTCCTCAACGTAAACTTAGGAACAACAACAGAAAACGCAGTCCAGAAGTAGAGCATAAATAATAAGTTATCTTTCAGTAGTTACAATCACATTGGCTTCCCCAAACCAGCAAAATGAACCCACCCTCTGATGTAAGAAAAGACTGAAACATTTTACATTGAACTTGGTCATCACTCCACACCCCCACACTTCTGTTGCCCCAACCATGTACAACAACAGGACCCGTCACTGTCTTTACTTTTGATTCTGTTGCCTCAGCCAAGCCACCTCAGTGACAGCTGAAAATGAGAAAACCTGGAGATGGTCCAAATGGAGTGGAGACTGGGAAGCTCAAAGCTGTTGGAGCCTCGGCCAGAAGGAGTATTCTTAGCACCTTACAAGCAGGTATGTAGTTACCAGAAAACTTACTGCAAATTAAAGAGCACACTCACCAACAAGGTGATGCCAAAATATAAATAAGGTAAGCATGTCCAGAACCTGGCTGCAGGTTTAGCAAAGATGTGTTACTGACACTTAAGGAAGGCTGTTATCTGTAGCAAGAAAGACAGAGAGCTTGCCAGTGGTTACAGAGTGTTTAATGAGTTCAGCCAGGTCTAGAATATTATTTGAAATGGGCCTTGCAAACACAGGAACCTGGGGTGTTAGCAGACAGAATCCTGGCCTCACAATAGGGAAAACGCACAAAATGAGAGACTGACTATAGGCAAGACACAGATCTAACAGCAGCTCAGAGAACTGGATTTCATCACTGGTAACAAAGTCTCAAAGAGTTTTTTTGTTTAAAATGTTTATTTGTATTATACACAGCTTTTTCTGGATTCTAATGAAAGCCAATACTCCTTTTGCCCCAACATACCATCAATTTCTTATAAACATCTGGAGTTAAGACTCACAAATGAAACTCAAGTTAGCACCTTATACTGTGACATAAAACCAAATCTCCTGGTAAACAAGGGTCTTCAGTAAACAACTACTATGGTTTACTTGCCTTTATCGGTGGTTAAAATTTCACTGATGAAATATCCATTAAAGAGAAAAATCAATATCTGAGCTTAGTCTCCTGCTTTGTTTTGATACCAAAAATTATTTTGAAACCAATTAGCATAAATAACTATTTAAAAAGTACAAGAAATGAGTTTCGCTTTGTTATTCCAGCACCCAATAAAACCAAGATAAGCTTGTATTTGGTCCCTTTTCCTTAATTCTCAATTAATCCACTTAGTAAGAATTAATGAAGGCAATGATTTTAAAAGTCATATGTTTAAGTCTAATTTCTTTGTTGCATCAGAAATAAGACTGAAGGCATTCTAATGTTAAAAAAAATAATATTAGCTCTGATGAAGAACATAGTGCTCTGACCTGAGAGATAACTAGCCAGAGTCCCAGAAAAGAACTGTTTCTTGCTCACTCCATTTCTCTTTTCTTTTCTTTTTTTTTTCTCCACTTAGCTGGGAGCAGGCAGAATTATCCCAGATCAATCTGAGCATAATTGGATGGCAAATTTCTATTTTCAGATCTAAACTAGTTCACCAAAACCATATTGAGCTTGGCCTCCATTTGGCAGAAAAGCTAACAAAGGCATGTGGCAACCCATATCTGCTCACTGTTTGTTACACTGTTAGGGCACAGTCGCCTGGATACTCCAGAGCTTGTCCAGATGCTCAAAGCAACACCTCAGCTGGTGTGCCTAGTGGGATGAGCTTCTTTGGCCCTTGTCCTGGTTTTTTGCATTTGCATCTTTATAGCTGATGGGAAGCTATAGATCCTCCCGTCTCTCACAATGCTGTCCAATTCTGGCCACAACCTCAAATGGTTTTACTGTATGGGCTGTCTCATTTATTCAAGCAGATTTTTTTTCTTTAAAATCTAAATGAGAACGCACCCTCCCTTCACAGCCCCAGGGAATAATCCAAAAGATGGGAGGCTCCTAATAAAACAATTAATTGTGATAAATTTCTGGGTTTTTACTCCTTCATCCAGGGCTATTTCCATGGCAACACCCTCTGCTCCTATTGTTGGGTTGTTCCTCATTCACACAGCAGGTTAAGCCCAGGGCAGGCTGATGGTCAGCTTTTATTTTCTCTGGCCCTTCAACAAAGGTTAGTTGAGGTCACCAGAAGCCAAAGGGTAATTACTTTTCCTCCTCCGGGTTAAAGGTACACAGATTGCTATTGGGACGACCGTAGAGATGACCTTCAGATTTTAATGTTCAATCCTCTTTTCTTTCATCAGACACATAAGTATGACACAGCAAGCATGATGCTTCCTCAATGCCTAAAATTCAGAGTAGAAAGTCAAATGTCTCTTGTGAACCTAACAGACATTAGCATAAAATGCCCCTGCAATCAATTTGGAAAATTTAATGCATGAAGGTTTCCTATTTCTTGAATAAAGAATAGGAAAAGAATCATGGCAGAAAGTTGCAGCAGGGTGCTTTGCTCTTCTGTTAGTCCTGCTGTGAATGTCCCAGGCCTTCCTAATTCTCCGGGGCCAGGGAAAGCTAAGAAAAGTAAGCTTTCCTCCTCCATCAGGACGGCTCTTCTTCCCCTTGAAATGTTCACCTTACCCCATAGCAGACTAAGAATAAGTCAGATTTAGTAAGTGCGTTTTCTCTAGTCCCTTTCAATTCTTCAAGAAAACCAGTCTCAAAAATAATTGGGAGAGGGGTGTCTTCTGAAACTCGACTCTCAAAACACATTGCCCCTCTCATTTAAAAAGTCACTTTCAGATGAGAGTTCTATATTTTTAATCTGGAATTTCAGATAAATGATTTCCATAGATTCCAAAAGTGGAGATAGCCACCAGATGCAACATGTCTGTCATTTCTCAATTACCTAGAAGAATATTTCCAAGTCCCTGGCCATGATAAGTTTGCTGCTGACTTAACCTCAAAAGAGATATACAGAGGGAAGCCAGTGTCCCTTCTAGGAGAAAGGCTCAGGTCACCTGGAAACGACTCTTTTCCCAAAGTCTTAGTGAAAAGGAACCATCTAAGAAGTGCCCAGAGACATGAAAGCAGGCCTTCCCTTCACCTAGAGGAGACACAGTGCTTGGCCCTTTTATTCAGGTTCATCTGAGTGTGGCCTGGTTTTTCTCCAGCCACCAGGCTTCACCGTATCTTCATACAAAGTCATCTCTCTGCTCAGAAATCTGCTAGACAACCTCTGGATGCGCCTCCCAAGGCTGCCGGACTAGACTGCTCCAACAGCCTCTGCCTGTCTTCCACTTGTGTCCCAGACTCCCTGTCTTGGCTACTCTGCTCTGCCAAACAGATTTCAAGAGCTCTCTGTGTGGCATTCCCCTCTCTGAGCTGACGCTGTTCCCAGTAAACAGTAATTTTTTTTTACAGTTCCTCCTTCACTTAGACTTACAATTTAATTCATTCAGGAATTTCTCCATGTTTTATTCTGTGCTATGTTAGTTCCGAACCAATGTGATGAATGCCTTATATTGATACATATATTATCATGTATTATCATGTATATGTGCATACATTATCATGCATGTAATTGCGTATCAGTGCAATTGATTTATTTAAAATCCATAAAATAGAAACTTTTAAGAGACAGTACTTTCAACTACTCTCATTTGCAGAGTTGTTGAAACCTCTTTACAAGAATGTTTTATATTAGAACTTCTTGCATAGTTGTCTTTTGTAGGAATCTTAGAAATCTCTCTCTTCTCATTTTATTGTCTCTTGTCCCTCCGACATTCCTATAAAGTCTTTATAGCGATCACTCTTGAAAGAAAAATATTTTGGCATCATCATACCCTAAGCTCCCAAACTTCTCTTCTTCCTGCTGTCAGTGAGCAAGAGTGACTGCTGCTGTCAGTGGTGCACAGTCAAGGAGATAGCGAAAAGCTGATTACGGTCATAGACAAAGATACCTTTTCAGAAGCTGGTCTTGAGTCTTCAAGACCAGTGCAGTAAAGGATGTCAATGTGTGTGTGGGGGGGGGTGGCAGTGGTATTTAAAAAGAGAGATAAGATCTAAGGAGGTGATCTGGTTAAAAATTACCCAGTGAGGGAGGAAAAAGAAAGACATAGCACCACACATGACTAGTTGCCAGCAGTGGCTGATTTGGAAAAGAAATGGCTC
The DNA here is from genome assembly GCA_004026605.1 of Ondatra zibethicus. Taxonomy (NCBI): domain Eukaryota; kingdom Metazoa; phylum Chordata; class Mammalia; order Rodentia; family Cricetidae; genus Ondatra; species Ondatra zibethicus. Next base: position 44,346 of record PVIU01001415.1, on the reverse strand, counting down.
TTTATTCAATTATAGACTAAAGCCACAAAGAGCAGTGTGTTCCCTGCCCAGATACCCCTGAGCAGGGGTATTTGATGAAGGCACAGCTGGCCACTCATCAGAAGGGAGATGGGTTCAAGAAAAGTAAACTTTAAGAGAGGAATCTTCTCTTCTCTGCATACTTTCTAGCCTCTCTAAAGCACTCCGACCTCCACTCCATCACCCCCACCTTGCTCTGCAGAGTTGCACCTTATATTGAGGTTTTAAAGTCAATAGACCAAATCTGCCCTCCATCAGTTAATGAAGATGCCTGGCTGATATATTTACCCAAAAGCTACTCATCTTCAGTAACATCATCTCAGCATTTTGTGAGGGAGGTACTTAGAGCATTGCCTCTTTGGACTCTGTGAGATTGCCATTTGAGCACGCTCCAAACCAGCAACAAATTATTTTAAAAAACCATGGTATGTTTTAAATTAAAACTTTAGACCACGCAACAGGTCACATTTACATATTTTACTCATTTCAAAGCAGAATGAGCATTTTGCTTTAGGTAAGAACTGCAGACACTTGCCCTGAGCCGGTTCTTGCTAGTTCTGAGAGTTCTGTTTTCTCTTACACGACTGAATCACTGGGTCTCATGTCAACCTTCCCCATACTGCATTGTCACCTACAGTCGAGCTTCCTCTTTTCCATTTTGTAGAAAACATGTCCCCAAAAGGTGTGATGCAGAGGGATTTTTCACAGTTGGTTTTCTTTTTCTGGGCCAGAAATAGCTGTGACCTGTCATTGCTCAGATTGTCATGTATACACGTGGAATGTAAAGCTGTTGCCTCCCGTGGGCTGTCGTCGAACTTCTCCAGGAGCTGTTGAGTACTTTTAGAAACTGATAGGGAAGTGGCCTGGCTAGGGCACCAGGCTGTGGTGCCAAATGATTGATGGGTGTTCAGTGCCTCGTTTCTCAGGGTAAGGTCATGTCCTCAGGTCTGGAGCATTACCGGGGCTAAACTGAGCCAGACTTGGGAAGAAAGTCAGTGGCCAGCACATGGAATTTCTAACAAATGTACCACTTAGACTCCCAACTTCAGCTCAGAAGTGCTGGTTCAGTAGCTCCCTGAATCTGTTTCTCACAGTTGGTTAGGTGTTAGCACTGTGCCTTGGCTACACAACCCACTTACAGTATTGTGGCAGTGAGTTTCATAGTTCAGGATTTTATTCATACCTCCAAAATGTCCCTTTGCTAAATATTTTCTTACCTTTTCAGAAACTTCCATGCTTTCTGGACACCAGCCTGTCTCCCTTCTGGTGTTTTACCTCATATTGACATAGAACTTTGATTTGTGTGAGTCATGTGGATTTCAGTCACAGAACTTTCCTGTTGACTCAGCCACAAGGCGACTCCGCTTCCCTGATGCAGGAGCAGGGAACTTGTCTTGTACCTCACCAATCCTCCATAGTCAAAGAAGTGGTTTCCCCAATCTCCAAGGCCATTTCTCCACCAATCATTACCTGACCTTCTGTCTTCTTTGACCTTTAAATAAGCTAAGAGATTGCTAAAACACCATATAAGGAGACATCATTTCTTTCATGGAAATCTTGTGCTATTAGAAGACAATGCATTTAGTACAATGGTGAAGTACACAGGGCCCAGGGACAGACAGACAGAAGGACTAGACTCAGTGTCAACTTTGCCTTTTAATAGTTATGACTCCATCAGGTTCCCTTTCTGCAAAGTGGGAATAATAAGAAAACAATAATGCATACACACACACACACACACACACACAAGGTTATACACACACACACATATACACAGAGACAGACACACATACACACAGAGTTCACACACACACACATGCACACACACGCACGCCCTCACTGGACTGTTAGACAATCTAGAAGATACAGCACACACAAAGAGAACATCACAGTGCCCCGACCACAGTGAGATAAACAGTGGCTGTTAATTGTATGGAACCCACATTATGGACAGTCAGCACAGGCTGGAACTCAAGCCTGACAGCTTCCTTTTGAGCCACTTTTGGGAAAATTAATCTCTCCCCGAGTCTGAGTTTCTTCATTTCTAAATGGAAATTCACAAGACAGTGTAGGGTAGCTATGAAGTTTAGAAAAGATATATAATTTCCTACCATTATGCCTGAAGATGTTGCTATCTAGTTTTGTCCTTTCTGGCTGTGATCTAGATGCACTGTATTTGTTCCAACCTAGAGTTCTGCAAGGGACATTTGGGAGATGTTGTTAGATAAATACCAAGTATTATGTCCTCTCTGGCTGACGACCATGTCAAAGGAGGACAAGCATCAGTTTGCAATTTCTCTGAGGAGAGCAACATGGATTGGCTATAATTAGATGCCTTAGCTCATGAAGACCTTGCTATGTATGAGTCAGTAGAGTAAGATTTCCTATCAGCATATCATGCAGTAATTAAAATGGGACTTTGTACTCAGTCATGTGCATGGACTCTGGCCTGGGATGGGAAGAGTAGCAGGTGAGCCCACATTTTATACGTGGATTGGAAATTCATCATCATGTCAATTCAGCAGACTTGAAAAGCTTCGATGTATGGCTGTCACTGTGTTTACTGCTTCTGTGCATGCAACTCTGGCCCTGCTCGGACAGAAGTCCCGACCTAGTACAAACCCAGCGCCCCACACAAGATGCTCTTCACCTTCCCCGAGGTGGGCCAGGGCAAAAGTCCTGCCTTTTACTTGGAACTCCAGACTCAGAAGTTTCTTGAAGCCCCCCTTCCAGCTTTGAGCCTCTAGGCAAAGTGACACATTCCACAGCTCCACTTCTCACTCAGGGATGTCCGAACAAGCCTCTTCCACAGATGCTTCCTTGGCTCTGGGGGATTACAGACTGGTCATGTCTTAGGACAAGAGCTTGTCTCCCCCTGTAAAGAGGTTTAAGTGTTGTGCTTTTTCAAAATGTTATTTCCTAGCAGTCACTTCACTCAAGAAAAGACGTTTGGTAATTTTGATCGTTAAGATATGGAAACACAAATCAGAGGAGGGAAAGCTTCCCCTGTCCTCATATGTGAATGCACAGATAGGCTCACATGCATGAGCATACACACACCACACACAGAGAGAGAGAGAGAGAGAGAGAGAGAGACAGAGACAGAGACAGAGACAGAGACAGACAGAGAGAGGAGAGAGAGAGAAAGAAAGGGAGAGAGAGAGAGAGAGAGAGAGAGAGAGAGAGAGAGAGAGAGAGAGAGAGAGAGAATAATCTCATGTTACCATTAAAGGGCAAAATGTTACCATGGGAACCCACAAAGGTGCCTGCTGGCCTCCATTCTCCTACAGCTGGCATCTCTGTACCCTCAAGCACCTCCGTTCCATCCTTGATATGGCTGAGCAAGCCTCTTTCAGGTCTTAAATCCCCTGGCTACTTGATTCCCTTAGCCTCTTCTAGGTTAGAAGGCGAACACCCTCACTGGGCTCTCTTGCCAGGGTGTGCAGTGTTCGCACATCCTGTCTGAGGCTGACTTTCCTGTCCCTTCGAGGATCCTGGATACAGGCTGTTCCATGGTGTTGTTACATGGATTCCCAACTCCCTACCTTCCTTATATCAGCTCACTTCAGCTGACCAATAAGGCTGCATCAATAGAATTTTCTTCAGTATTACAAGCTGAACTCTCTTTGCTCTGTCAACCAGTGGCCCTTACTGAGTTTCTCTAAGTTGTTGTGGTGGATGCATGGAATACAAGCACATAAAGTCTATTCTCAAGGCAGTTGTCTACAATTTGTTTCTTCCTGGAGGCTTGGAGAACCTCCTGTAATTTTCACAGTGTGCCAGAGACCCAAACCTGTAGGTGAGATAGATGTAAGATCCTCAGGCAGTTGCTAAAAAGCAATCACAAAATATGCAGCTACTGCAGGGTGAAGGGCGACCAGGGATCCATGCGAATTGTAATCTGCATGCAAGGGCATGTTTTACACAGGTCCTCCTGAGGCTTTTCCATCTTCTTGCATAAATGTGACTTTTCCTCCCTTGAAGATGCTTGGCAAAAAATGTATCATCTTTCATTTAAAACTTTTCAACAACAGTAAAAATCAACAGAAAGCAAAGAGGAGTAGGAAGAGAGCTAGCAAAGAGGGCCAGCAGCCAAGTTTCTGCCTGACCCTGCCACTAAGAGAATAATTCCTGGAGGAAATTAGCTCACCCCTCCAGACCTCTGTCCTTCCTTCAGAAAAACAAGTCCGTTGAACTAGCTGTGGCAGTGCATGTGGTACCCACCGCACTTGTTCTCGGTGTTTGCATCAGTCTTCTTAATCGTCACCACCCTACGAAATATCAAGCATTTTAGCCCATTTTATAGAAAACAGAGACACGTGACAGTAAAACAGATTTGGTCCAAGTTCTGTAATAAGCAAACAACAGAGAATTAAAATCCACCCATCCATTCTCTTCTCTTCCCAGTAACCCCTCTTTCGATCACTAAGATGGGCCATCTTCCAGGAGACGAGATTTAGATGGTTCTAAAGACCTCCTGGGTGTTTGTTTTATTCAGATCTAGAAGCGTAAAATGACTGCTAAGGGCTCATATCACATATACTTTAGACCAGCTAAGCAATCAAGACTGCATCATCCTGAGACTAAAAACAAGCATTCTCAGAGTCCTCACAGGTACTTCAGATACCAGCTGCACCATGGCAAGAGAAGGAAACAGCAGCATCCACTAGATAGCAGCACCGGGTAGGGGCAGGACCTGGCAGTGTCCCAATAAACACTGAAGATAGGTGTTATTCTCCAAGACCAAGGCCATAGGGTGTGTTCTCACCTACCACACCTAGACTCATGTCCTCTAGGATGCTTCCTTATATTCAGCAGGAGCCACCAAATCCTTAGCAACGACAGAGTAGATCCCCTTGACACTCTTCCTTCAAGACCCTCTTGTTGATGTCTGGCTGCTGTCAAGGGGATGGCCTTGTACAGCCCTTCAATCAGGGTGCACTGAGCCGCAACTCAAGCCAACTAAAGAGAGGTCTCACCTCACAGCCTCAGCGAGCATCTCCTCCCCGTTTCCCCGCTCTAACAAAGAGCAAAACTAGTGCCTCAGATGCCACCTGCCATGCCCTAGTCCAGGAAGCAGCTGCTCCTTCCCTTGAGATACCTGGTCTGTTCCCAACGCATGCCCTGAGCCCACCCTTCCCTCCTTCTGGAACAGGCCTTTCTATCCCTGCCACCATCTCCTCCAGGATGGTGTTCCTGCTTCTCCTAATTAGACATGATCTGCTTTTTGTTGGTGCTCCACAGGGCTTTCCTGTGCCTTCCTCACAACTTCTGCTCTTAGTGCCGTTTCTTCCCTCAATCAGTAGAAGGACACAGTCCTTCAAAGTACATAACAAAAGAAGGGATCCTTGGACTTTTTATTCTCTTCCTCAGATTGTTTGATTGTGGAAGAATGTTTTTGGTTTGTTGTTGTTGTTGTTGTTTTATTACAACACTATTTGGCCAATGACTCAAGCATATTCCTAGCTAACTCTTACATCTTAAATTAACCTATTCCTATTAATCTATGTATCTCCACAAGGTTGTGGCTTACCAGTAATATTCTGGCATCTTTCTCCTTTGACAGCCACATGGTGTCTGCCTAACTCTGCCCTTCTCTCCCTGCATTTATTTTAGGTTTCCTATCTATCTATATTATGCCCTGTCATAGACCAAAGCAGCTTCTTTATTAACCAATGGTAATAAAACATTTGCAGCATACAGAGGGGAATTCCACATCAAGTAGAGATACAAAAACAAGATCCAGATGTCAGGGTGGTTTCAAGGTCAAAGAGGATGGTTAACTGTAGATAGGTCGCCTTGACCCCATTCCATGACTGACTCCATTCAGTCTCTGGTCCTATTCTAAGACCTTTAACTCCTTGCTGCGAAAGCTCCTTCCATCACACCTTCTCTCAATACCTCAGTGGCTCCCACCACTCTCATCGGCCCTCTCAGCAGTCTCTAAGGTCTTCCGGTTTTCTGAATCTAACATGTATCATAAAAAACAAGTATGGGATTCAAAAGATTCCCTAAAAGAGGTTTAATCAACCCCGAAGGATTTCTCTCCATCATCGTCTGCCCTTCAGTCCTGGACTCCTCTCAGGATCTGGGTTGGCTACACTCACCTCTAGACTTCCCTAGTGCTGAGCAGTGTGACATGAGTTACTTAGCCTCTCTGTGACTCCGAGGGTGGCTGGACAATTAAATGTGATAAATGCTCTCTAAAGTATTGCTTTGATTGTTCTCAGCACCACAGAGTGTTAGTACAGTCACTGCAGTTTGTTGGCGTAACATCACTGCTTGCAGGCCCTGAGGAAGCCTGGCTGCACCCATGATCCTGACACTGTTGAATCTCTCTCAGTGATAACAGCTATTCTGATCTCCAGCATCGTGCAGTCTTTTTTCTCTCCGTTCTCGATTCTAGAAGACTGGTTTGGTGGAGACAAGGCTCTAGGTGAGAGGGTATAGGTGGGAGAAAAAAAATAACAAAGAGGGATTTGCCGGGGAGGGAGAGCAGTACAAGTTAGTGACATGTGACCTAACTCAAAGGAGCAGCCTGTGAATGAGTACCAAAAAGGAGACAGTCAGAACCCTCACCACCACCCAAAGCACAGCTTCCCTCCCTGCTCTGATATTTTAGCTCTACCACACAGTGCCAGCTGAGCATACCCACATGTACGCATGTGTGTGTGTGCGCGCACACACACACACACACACACACACACACACACACACTGAGCTGCCCACATACACATATACAAACACGCTCTGAGCATACTCACATGAACACACACATACACAAGCACACACACAGACAGAGCATACCCACATGCACATGTGCACACACCACACACACACATGTATGTGCTCCAATTGCCTCCATTGCAGCTAATTGAGAGCTAAGAAAATCATGACAGAATTTGTAATCAGTGGCAGGTGAAGCAAATCAAATTCCTCATTCTAAAAATAACAGCGTAATATGCCTGCATGGCTTGTCACTCAGAAGGCACCCTCTTGGACTACAGGGCCACATAAAGTGGAATACAAAGCCAGGAGTTCCCAGTTCAAGTGGAATTCTCCAGCTCAACAGGTGGGGTGGGGGTGGGGGCGGGCACTGTTAGCATTCACCAAAGGAGATGATGGGTGCTGTCTGGTTGAGGCTGGGAGATTGCCCAAAGCTCTTACTTGCTTTTGGGCCCTCCATCCATTTTCCATGTAAAGAGAGGTCGGGTATCCTTGTTGATCCAGTCCTGTGGTTGAGCAACAGCATCTGGCCTGCTCCCTTGATGGCCGATAGAGTTGGGTCTGTGCACAGTGAAGGAGTTAAGGCAATGTCCAACGATGTTCAAGGTCACTTAGTTTTCCTCCCCTTCCCCCATACTCATCAGAGCGACCTGAAGTGCTCCTAAGCCACCATCTTCTGAGTCATGAAAAACATCCCACTGGAGCTAAGGGTCTTGCCAGGCTTTCATCTCCACCATCCTGGAGGTACAAACTGCCACATAGAGGAACCCCAAGGATGTCTCTCCAAGCCTCCACTCTGCAGACAGTGAAGGTCAGGCTCTTTGTGGATGGAGCCCTCAACCAGTGACAACCCCAACAGCACTATCACATAGGTGCCAGCCCTACCCTGCGGAGTTAAATGCTTTTTAGGGACAGGTTGGCTCCAGAGCCCACCTGGCTGGGTCCCAAAGACCAACTTAGCAAGCAGGACAGGCCACATCCATGCCAACTGGCCAGCTCTGAATGGGAGCTGGCATCACAGAGCGACACAAACTATAGAGAAAACCAAGTCAGGTTTCTAGTCTAAAGTTCTGCTTCTGCTCCCTGCAATCTGATCAACAAGGAAATGGGAGCTTTGGGCACAGTCCCACAGGACAACTTTGTTGTGTCATAGCTAGGCAGGGATTTTCCTTCTTTTTTTTTTAATTGATTTTTTATTGAGCTCTACATTTTTTTCTCTGCTCCTCTCCCCGCCTCTCCCATCCCCTTCAACACTCTCCCAAGGTCCCCATGCTCCCAATTTACTCAGGAGATCTTGTCTTTTTCTACTTCCCATGTATTCTAGGCCTATGTATGTCTCTCTTAGGGTTCTCATTGTTGTCTAGGTTCTCTGGAATTATGATTTGTGGGCTGGTTTTCTTTGCTTTATGTTTAAAAACCACTTGTGAGTGAGTACATATGATAATTGTCTTTCTGGGTCTGGGTTACCTCACTCAAAATGATGTTTTATAGCTCCACCATTTATCTGTAAATTTCAAGATGTCGTTATTTTTTTATGCTGTGTAGTACTCCATTGTGTAAATGGATATCACACTTTCCTTATCCATTCTTTAGTCAAGGGGCATTTAGGTTGTTTTCAGGTTCTGGCTATGACTAACAATGCTGCTCTGAACATAGTTGAGCACATGTCCTTGTGGCATGAATGAGCATCCTTTGGATATATACCCAAAAGTAGTATTACTGGGTCATTTCCTAATTTTTTGAGAAATAGCCACACTGACATCCAAAGGTGCTGTACCAGCTTGCATTCCCACCAGCAATGCAGAAGTGTTCCCTTTACCTCACAACCTCTCCAGCATAAGTTGTCATCAGTGGTTTTGATCTTGGCCATTCTTACAGGTGTAAGATGGAATCTCAGAGTTGTTTTGATTTGCATTTCTCTGACATTCAATGATGTTGAACATTTCCTTAATGGTCTTTCAGCCATTTTAGATTCCTCTGTTGAGAGTTCTCTGTTTAGGTCTGTACTCCATTTTTTATTGGATTATTTGTCCTTTTGATGACCAATTTCTTGAGTTCTTCATATATTTTGAAGATCAGCCCTCTGTCTGATGTGGGGTTAGTAAAGATCTTTTTCTATTCTGTAGGCTGTCGTTTTCTCTTGTTGACCGTGTTCTTTGCTTTACAGAAGCTTTTCAGTTTGAGGAGGTCCCATTTATTAATTGTTTCTCTCAGTGTCTGTGCTACTGGGGTTATATTTAGGAAGTGGTCTCCTGTGCCAATGTGTTCAAGTGTGCTTCCCACTTTCTCTTTTATAAGGTTCAATGTGACTGGCTTTATGTTGAGGTCTTTGATCCATTTGGACTTGAGTTTTGTGCATGGTGATAGATATGGGTCTATTTTCATTCTTCTATGTGTTGATATCCAGTTATGCCAGCAACATTTGTTAAACATGCTTTCTTTTTTCCATTTGATATTTTTTGCTTATTTGTCGAAAATCAGGTTTTCCAAGGTGTGTAGATTAAAATCCGGGTCTTCTATTTGGTTCCTTTCGCCCTTCTGTCTGCTTTTATGCCAATACCAGGCTGTTTTTAGTACTGTAGCTCTGTAGTAGAGTTTGAAGTCAGGGATTATGATGCCACCTGAAGTTCTTTTATTGTACAGGATTGTTTTGGCTATCCTGGGTTTTTTGCTTTTCCATAAGAAGTTGAGTACCATTCTTTTGAGGTCTGTGAAGAATTTTGCTGGGATTTTGATGGGCATTGCATTGAATCTGTATATTGCTTTTGGTACGATTGCCATTTTTACTATGTTAATTCCATCTACCCAAGAGCATAGGAGATCTGTCTACTTTCTGGTGTCTTCTTCAATTTCTTTCTTCAAAGATTTAAAGTTCTTGTCATACAAGTCTTTCACTTATTTGGTTAGAGTTACTCCAAGATATTTTATGCTATTTGTGGCTATTGTGAAGGGTGCCGTTTCTCTGATTTCTTTCTCAGCCCATTAGAAGAATGTTTTTTCAAATGGATTTCTGACTAACAGATATGATCCCAGAGGTGAGAGCAGGCTTGCTCTAACCATCACAGCACACAGATTATCTCGAAAGTGGTTCTGAGTGCAAACATCACCTGCTCATTGGACCTTCAGCAAATCAAGGTCCGTGCTGCAGCTGCTGATTTACCCCAGCTCCAGAGTGTCTGGAAGGATGTGAGCAAAGCAGCCAGCATCAGCGCTCGTCCATGGTCTACCAGGCATTTGTTCACCCTTGCCAAGACAGAAATGCAGCCCAGGCAAGAGCAACTGGTGCGTTTTGTCACCCACCCCTCAACTTTAACTTCCTTAGAGAACCAAGGGTGGTAATTGAAATATTGACATTTATGAAGACAGAGGAGGAAAACTTTTCCTCAAAAGACAGCAAAGCTGGTAAATGTGTAAATGCTCCCAGGGTTTTCAAAACACAGAACTTCCTTTAGAAATTCCCTGTGTGCTGGTCTGTGAGGTGGCTGAAAACAGAACTAGTAGTGTTGACAGTGCTTTGGACAGCCAAATGGATGGTTCTGGAGAGCAAGAGCCAGGGAATCGTGTGAGGCTTGGCTTCGAAGATTAGGTCCCGTGAGGATGGAGTCTGAGAACACTCATGCTATAAACACACAGGCAAACACAAGTCACCTTTGGGCTTAGGAATGACCCGCCAGCAGAAGATACCCACTGTTCACTTGATCAAGTCAGGTGTCACTGAATGGCAAAGGGGCCTCCTTCTTCTCGACAGAGCACTGTCTGAGAACCTTAGCAAGTAATTCTTCTAACAAGACCATAGCCTTCTTCTGCCCTGATTGCTCCTCCTTGGCTTTTTAATGTGGTTCTGTTTATGTACCATGCCCCTTCTGTTGGTTAGAAGTCTTGGATTTGGGGGATTGGATGGAGCTCACGCACTGAGACCCAGTTAAGGAGGAAAGTCACAGACCTTCCTGACGCACTGAGAATCAACAGGGCACTACCCAGAGTTTCTTTCTCACACTCTTCTTCACCCAATAGGAGCTTGTGCCTTGCAGGATTCAGAGAGAGAAGGTGGGACATGAGAGTGACACTCTGTGCGTATTACGGCTCTGTGAGAGCATGAAGGCAGAGAACAGAGCGACAATCGCAGAGAAACAGTATCATTCCATAATACATCAGACTGCACAAGAGTAACATGTAGCAATTATAATTAGAAGTTGTGGATACGGATAGGACTTCATCTGAGCCCTTTCTCTGAAGCAGAGCTCTGAAAGGGGTACTCCATTGCTCCTTTACCTTCGACAGACTAATCAGGGAGCAAAACTACGCATTCCTTCCACCGAGTTCATTTTCCAAACATTCAACTTGACACCTTCTTGACAAGTTCTCAATTTCTACACCTTCCTTTTTGTATAAATATTTTATAGGCATGACATAATGATTTTAGTTAGGAACTTACTTTAGAATGGGTATATGAGGGCTAACAGTACATTAACATGCCCACTATCAATCAGAAAATTGCAAGTCAGCTCCTTGAATGATATGTTGCCCAGCACATTAAATCCTTGAATTCAGCAAAAATAAACACTTTTACTCCTGAAGTTATGGTTTAGGACAGTGGAGTAAATGGGCAATAAGAAGGACAATCAATTTAGAACGGTTTAAGTGGAAGAATAATGGATTGCTATGTTTTCCTTTCATCTGGTGTAGAAACTTAGTGCCTATGCCATCATTTTAGTATGAAAGAAATGGCAGGGAGTAACCAATCAAAACTAACTTCCTCGGCCTGTGCTTACGTGCTGGTCCTTAAGCACCTGCTATGCACACATTGCCTTGACAGAGAGCCAATAGATATTTACCAATTGATATCACTAGGACAGGGTGAAGAACAAATCACCCTCATTTTCCTTGGGTAACAGGGGACTCAGTTTTCCATTTAAGCTGCTGCCAACTCTGTACACTAGTCGCTATAGATTCTAAAGTTTATTATTAATCTCTTCCTTTGCTACTGCCAACACTGTAACACCCATGTCGTGTCCCTAGGTGACTCTGCTCCATGATAGTGTCCTCCAGATTTCAAAGTTTATTATTAGTCTCTTCATTTGCTGCTCCTAACAGTCTAACACCCATTAGTGCCCCTGGGTGACTCTCCTCCATGACAGTGCCCCTCCGCCACGAAATAGAGCCCACGTTCCTCTAGACTGTAGGGTGTCTGTTAGAGGAAAGTAAGGAATCCTGAAAGACTGCGGACTAATCAAACCATATCTTTTCTACTCCATGTTATCTGGCCCCTACAAGGGCTGCACTGAGTAGTTACAAGAGAAAGCAACTGTTCGGTCTAAAGCCTGTGTTTTAGAGAAAGTTTGCTGGCCCTCTTTTTGTCAATAGGGACTTTTTATAAAAAATAAAAATGGAAAACCAAACTCAAGCTCCCTTCCTTTATAACTCAGAATTTTAAAGCTTAGGTTTATGTTTTGAGCTAATGATAATTATACTTCTCTACTCTTGCAAATGAAATTTGAACACATAAACCCATAAGTTTAGTACACATTATTGTGAGTAATTGTGTGGATAGTTTATAGGCCTTGTGTTGCTGCAGTTGAAAAAGGAGTATCAACATTCCTCTCTGAAGATGTTAGCACAGGCTTATGTTCCTCTACAACACACAGCATCTTCTCAAACATGAAATGCTCTATCAGAAATGGATAAAGAGTGGACTTTTCATCCACATGTTTACAACATATGCTTAATACTGATATGCCAAATAGCCTCTTAAAGGACATTAAGACACGGCTGTCAAATGTGATGCTAGTTAACATGCATTATCAATCTGAGACCATGAGTACAACAATAGTGTTTTTGTGTTTTCTTTTCTTGTACAATTACATGTTTATATCTATGTTTTGGAACCTGCCAAAATGCTAATTAGCTATACTATTCTTCACTGAATATATATTATTCAGATATTAAATTTATTCAGTGTAAGTATACAAAATACTGTGTAGTACTGAGATTTAAGACATAGTCCCTGCATTCAGAGACTTTAAAATCCAGTGAGGATGTAAGATTTGCAAACGTTTCTCAATGCTCTCTATTTTATATAGATTTTAAATTTTAACATAATGAATATTCAGAAGTAAAATGGCTTTATGCTTGATTTAGGTAAATTGTACGAATATTATTTCCCAAACAGTGTGGGAAAGCCTGCACCCCTAAAACAATCCTCCAGCTTTCTGGGGTGTCACAGTGCCTGAAATTCTACTATGCTCTGCAAATTCATCTCTTTAACTTAAGAGAAGCCACTTTCCCCCTGTGTCAGTGGGCACATTTAATCATAGGCATTTAAAATAATAGAATTGTTTAAATACATTTATGGTAGGTTGTCTTTTGGGGGGCAATCTGGTTTAAGAATTAGCCATAAATGAGTTAAGGTATTGTCATGATATCCATCAAGTCACTTTCCCTTGTGAAGGGTCACTGAAAGGAACGAGGCACAGATAGGAGGGAAAAATTACAGAAACAAGCCCAATCTCTCATAAGTGTGGAAACTGAGTGTACTAATCAAATTGATGGTACCAAGAAAAACAGGAGTCAAAAGTGGAGAAAGGGTTGTCTCCTCAGTTGTCCCCACTCCTAAAAGTCAATCAGTCGATAGTCTTACAGAAATAGATGGCGACAAAGGCCAATAGGAAAATGGAGATTTCCCATAAGTTCCATGTTATTGATGACTAACCAGACAGCGGCTAATGTTTACGACAGGAACAAACCTTTATAAACTGTGCATTAAAGCTCTGAATATGAAAAAATATTAACCATTTGTTAACTCAATATTTTTACCCCTTGGACACAGGCAGAGCTACATTGCATTTATTGACTAAGCGCAAAGCAAAATGCACAGTACTGAAATTATGAGACTTGTGGAGAATTCAAATGCATTGCCATTCACTGACAGACACTGCACAAAACAGCAGGCTTTGATGAAGCTGTTTCCACTACCACAACAGCTGGGAATATGACTTGATTGAAGGACTGTTCATTCACTCCTCTAGCCACAGCTAATGAGTCTACTCAGGAGCTCAACACACCTTCTTTACTTTCTATTTTATTTCCCATACAATATTTTGTATACTGATCTGATATCAGCAATGGTATATAAGTAACTTGCTCATTTTTCCTTCCCTTTTTGCATGCATTTGGTTATGTGAAGTTTTGTCACATGTAGAAGTCCTGTAAGCATGCCAAATCAAATCAGATTGAGTCATCACCCCCCCCAAGGATTGCTTTTATAGTCAGTTGTTATCCTGGTACCTGGAAACCACTTGCATTGCCTCCATTTCACAAATGCTGCCTGTTTGAGGATGTTCATTGCAATTGAGCCTTATGTAAAATGAAATCCTGCTTCTAAAGACACTGATATGGTTCATATACACACCCATGCAAGCACATGACTGTGTTGACTTTTTATAATCTTAATTCCATTTCTATAAAAAATGATTTTAATATAACTTTACTCAGTGTCCAAGATTAGAGAGAGCCTGGGGATAACCTTCCCAAATGTGCACACATGCCCCTTTCCTGATGCCTGCAGGGCTCTGTGCATCTTCATGGGTTCGGCGACTCGTGGTACTGAATTCTGCTAAAAAGTGCAGAAGTCACCACTTCTGGAGTATTTGGAGGAAGCCTCTGCAGCATGGAGCTCTGACCTTGGGGGCAGTTTCCATTTGGGAGGGAGGAGGTACCACACTTTGCAGGTGCTGCATCCATCCTGACATTTTGCCCTCCTCTGGCCTCTAGCAAGAGTCCCAGAAGAGAATCTAATGGACAAGCACGAGATAAAGAGTTAATTGCTTCTAACCAGGCCATAAATTTACCTGTTTTTTGTGGTTTTTTTTTTTTTTTAGATATCTGAAGGAAGAGGTGTTCCAAAAGACTAATGAACACACACATCTAAAAATATCTTGTTTAATTAACAGCGTGCGTGCACCCACGCGCGCACGCACACACACACATACACACACACACACACACACACACACACACACAGAGACACTCTAATTAAAACTGTCAGCTAGACTAGGACTATTGGTTCCACATCTTTCACAGCCATTTATAAAGTCCAATGAAATCATTTGAACATTACTGGGAAATAGCATCAGTGACCATGGAGAAGGGTGTTGGAGGGGAAATTAACTCTGCACTAAGCAAGGAAGCCACTGTGCCACAGAGGTCAAGCTATGCACAAGGCCAGCATGAGAGGTGGAGGCGCTGAAGGCAGAACTAGTTCCAGGCAGTTTCCATGGAGGCTTCCAGTCAGAGCAGGAACACTCCATCTCCGCCTTGCAGAGGCTGAACCTAGCTTAGCGCTACCTAGGAAAGCCCAAGCATCTATTCAACACAGAGGGGTCGAGTATCCTACTCTAAGTAGCAATAGTCAAAACTTATTGAGTGAGTGCTTATTTTGTGCCAGGAATTATAACACCATGTAACACAACATTCATAACCTTACATATGATAAAACCCAAGTTTAGAAAAGTGAAGCTACTGGTCCAGGGTCTCAAAGCAAGAGATGGATGCAGGCAGAGTGTGGCCATGCCAGCTTAACATGTTCTCTACATTTCCACACGAAGTCCTGATGGGCTACAGAATGAGACTAACAAGCATGGCACTGAGAAATTACAAGCTTTATACCACTGGCATTAGCCTTTCCATGTGTCCAGTTGTTTTTATTCCATTTTTAAACAGAAAAGGTCAAACTTAAATGCAGGTTGTTGTCAGATACTGACAGTAAAGACAGTGACACCCTCAAGTGGCAGATAGGATCCCTCATATCCGCTTGAGTATTATCACCTTGGTTCAGATGAAAAGGCATTCATGTACATTCATGCTTAACATAGGAAGGTCATATATCACGTTAAAGTCAGTCCTCCAATTAGTGCATTTTGGGATTCAAATGTTTTAATTTGCAAAATTAAAAGAAGGTTTTAAGGATAGATGGGTACTGAGATGCCACATAACCTTGCTACTCAGCTGGAAACTGCTGTCAGGAAAGGTGGCACCACGATACGCATTGTTTCCTGATGTTAATGGTGAAATTTCCTTTAAAAAAAAAAAACCTAATTGTTATTACTTAACACAATGCTTGCCAAAAATAAGATTTCTGAGGTTAGATCTAACCCACAGATTAGGAATCTACTCATCGTAGATAAAAGGCATTCAAAGGAATAGTCCATGGAATTGGAGCCTAATAGGTGGAGGAGTGGGGCCTGGGAGTGAAAGTGAGGCCCTTCCATTCGTGTACAGGTGGCGAGGGTGTGGAAGAAGCAGGCAGGAAGGCAATGGCAAAAAGCCTACCCTTTCCACATTGCGAATGTTGTCTGTAACTTCTACAGGTATAGGAAAGGAAGAGAGAGAAGTAGCAGCAAAGGCCTGAGATGTCTGTGCACATGTTCAACGCTATGGAGCACAGGTCAGAGGAATGTGGTTAAGCCCTTCACTTCATGACTCCCAGGTATAAGCTGACAACAACCAACCCAGATGTTTTGGACACTGATGTGCCTGACCCTGTGTTGCTGTTGACAAAGCTACTGCTCATTGTATTTTGACAGCAAACACAAGTAGACACATTTCCCCAACCTACAAATAAGAAAACTGAAGGCTAGAGAAACAATCTAGTCTAAGGTTACAAAACTGGTAGGCATCAGCATGCAGGACTGTGTGTATGGTAGGTATCAGCATGCAGGGCTGTGTGTGTGGCAGGCATCATCAGCATGCAGGGCTGTGTGTGTGGTAGGTATCATCAGCATGCAGGGCTGTGTGTGTGGTAGGTATCATCAGCATGCAGGGCTGTGTGTGTGGTAGGTATCATCAGCATGCAGGGCTGTGTGTGTTCAGGAGCTAGGTTCCTAGCCAGTGTCTGTGGCTGTTTCTCTTGCTGGTCTTTGAAATATGAAGTCTTTGTGAAATGCTGATTACTCAGTAGCCCAGGAGCTTCCAAGTCTAGATAGAGCAAAGGAAGCTCATAGTCTCCTTTTCCCGACACTGCTATTCCTTCAGGAGCAAAGTGGGAGTTGGTGAGAGCGGGGCACCCATCTGTGTCCCCCGCCATCCACTGCTAAGCCCACACCGGTGACATGGCAAAGCACAGATGCTCTTTGAGGCTTTCCAAGAGTCAGTTTTTCATCTGGTCTAGGAAAACAATATTAAGGCAACTGTCAAAGAAAACAGACTCCTGCAGTTTCGTGTGTGTGTGTGTGTGTGTGTGTGTATGTGAACTGCATCTGTGCTTCTATCCAGCCCCAGAAACCATTGTGCAAATGCCAACTCTAAAGCATATAGAAAGACATCTCATATCAATTCCCTTTTAAAATTTTTGTTAAAACCCCAAACTCCAGTCAAATAATCACAGTTACCTGTTTTTGAAGTTGGGGGAATTACATTTTAAGGTAAGTCTCTCAACCTCCACAATCAAAGATTTTAATGGTAACCCATCACAACAACCAACTGAGCACCTTGAAGCTAGAAGTTGCCCAGTAGACTTATGCTGCTAGAGACAGTCTAACACACCCCACTGTTTAATGACTATCAAACAATTGTGTGTGTTCTTGTAAGTGAAAACTGTTGGAAGGAGTTCCATAAACTACTGCAAGGTGGCCTGTCTATCTCTGTCTCGAGTGCACTTGTTTTGAGGAACCTCCACTCATGGCTGTAACATACAGTTACGATGCTGAATTTAGGAATATCTTCCTTGAATCACATGTTTCTAGACTCTGAAACATGGCTTATTCAATAGCACCAGCAGTTGAAAACGAGCCTATCTCACTCTGAAATTGTAACCATTCTTCCAAAGCTCAGGCTTCTTAAGCAGCTAGCCTGATACCTGAGGACACCAAAAGCAGCTTAGCATCAGCCCCTTCATTTGCACATTTCCACCTAAAAGATGATATGAGAGCAAAGCCAGCTCACCTCCAAGTTAAGCTCATTTTCCCATTCAAGCCTACGTCTCCTTTAATATCTTGGGTGCTGCTAGCTCCAGCCATTTAGTGCCAGAATCTATAAACCTAATAGTTGTTTTTTATTTCCCTCTCCTTTTTCTTTACATCTACCCACCAGCGTACCAGTAGCTGACAAGAAAGCCAACTCCTATTATGGCAGCCAATGAAATGGTCTAGAAATTTACACATGAAAACCCTCAATTTTTTATTTTAGCACTATTTTTATGTGTTTATTGAGCTATATATTTTTGTCTGCTAACCTCTCTTCCTCTCCCATGACCCCCATGCTCCCAATTTACTCAGGAGATCTTGTCTTTTCCTTCTTCTTACATAGATCCATGCATGTCTCTTTTAAGGTCCTCTTGTTGTCTAGGTTCTCTGGGGTTGTGGACTGTAGGTTGATTTTTCTTTGCTTTATGCCTAAAAGTCACTTATGAGTGAGTAAATATTATATTTGTCCTTCTCTGTTTGGGTTACCTCACTCAATATGTTTTTTTCCTAGATCCATCCATTTGCCTGCAAATTTCAAGATGTCATTTTTTTTTACTGCTGAGTAGTACTCCATTGTGTATATGTATCATATTTTTCTTATCCATTCTTTGGTCTAGAGGCATTGGGGTTGTTTCCAGGTTCTGGCTATTATGAATAATGATGCTGTGAACATAGTTGAGCATATGTCCTTGTGCCATGATTGAGCATCCTTTGTGTATATAACCAAAAGTGGCATTGCTAGGTCTTGAGGAAGGTTGTTTCCTAATTTTCTGAGAAATCTCCACACTGACATCCAAAGGGGCTGTACCAGCTTGCATTCCCACCAGCAATGCAGGAGTGTTCCCCTTTCCCCACAACCTCTCCAGCATAAGTTGTCATCAGTGTTTTTGATCTTGGCCATTCTGACAGGAGTAAGATGGAATCTCAGAGTTGTTTTGATTTGCATTTCTCTGATGACTAAGGATATTGAACATTTCCTTAAGTTTCTTTTAGCCATTTCAGAATCTTCTGTTGAGAGTTCTCTGCTTGGGTCTGTACCTCATTTTTTAGTTGAATTATTTGTTCTTTTGATGTCAAAGAAAACCCTCATTTTGAAATCTTAAAATGTTGCCAAGTCCCAAGACCATGCATCATGTGACCATCTCTTCCTTACAAATGAGTAAATTTTAGGAAAGGGAGGTAAAACCCTTGCTGATCATCTGGTCACATCCCATCAGCCCCACTCAGCGTACTCAGGGAAAGGACACATAGATACATAGAAGTGAGAAGCAGCAAAAGCCTGACACTTTGAGGAAAGATAACTCTTGGCTGCCTCCCTAGTCCTAAAAGAGGAGGTGGGCATAATCCTCTCCTCCATCCACCAGACAATAGAAGCAAGTCACAGCCTGCAGGATACCAAAATAGAAGATGGAGATGTGTTGAGTTGAGCTGTCCTACTGGAAAAGGAGGCATCTACAAAACACAAAAAGGAGAAGAACATTTAATTCTTGTCCACAAACAGCTTCAACTCTGACGGGAAGCTGCCCATGCATGATTCAACTCCACAACTCACACCTGGGGGACAAATGGCAAGGGAAAATATTGACCTCTGATAGTAAGATGCTTGCAATACACTTCATTTTACATCAAGAATGTGTATTTTCCAAGGATTTGACCTAAAGTGCTAAGCCAGCCCTTACATTGTTCTAATCAATTAGACCTATCTGCATAGACACTTCAGCCTTGCAAACAACTAATATCATCATGTTCTCTAATTGGTTTGGAAAAGATTATACAGACTGGTTTCTTTTCAATTATTATTATATTTCTAGTTGGAAAACTTTTAAAACAGAATTGAGGAGCTCCATAACCAAGAATGATAAGCTGGCATCAAAGTATACTCATTTGTAAGGAAGGAACAGTCAAATGCTACTAGAGTTTGTTGTGGGTTTGTCACCATTTTAAGATTTTAAAATGAGGATTTTTCAAATGTAAAAAATGTCATTTCAAGTTGTTCCATTTAAAGAGTGGTGCCTTCCACATGGCTGCCATGTTGAAGTCACAGATTTCCCAAAGTTACCAAAGTGCGAAGAGCAATGAACTACTAAAGGAACACTTACTAGACACCCGACACTGTGCACAGCTCTTCATCACACATGGTAATGACACAACCACAGAAACTGTCACTGTTCCTAACCCTGATGCGCAGTGTGGAAAACTGGGGTCATCGCTTAACACTTATTAATCAGTAGATTCAATATATTAGGCTGACCAAATAAGAACTTCATCACAAGATTTTCAATAACTTAATCCTCCATTCAAACAAAATAATGAATTTTGAGTTTTCATTTCTTGGTCTCAGAAAACATCCCCACATAAATAAAAGTTTAGATCAACATATTTTCCCAAGAAATGGCATCTGCACCATTCTGTGACATGTCAACATTTCAACCACTGCTCATCATAGCCCCAGAACACAAGGAAATCATTTTGACAAATGTTTTAAGTGTTTACTGTCTGACGCATAGGTCGATTACTTCATGAGTTAACTTATATTTTACAATACTGCAGAGATGGTTAATATCTTTCATATATCAAGCAAAGACAGATAAGTATCATGTCTGGGATTTAGAGGTAGGTCTAATTTTCCTAAGAGAGTAAGCGATACGGTTAATTAGCTTCCAACAGTGGGAAAAATATTTTTGTAACAAAAGCGTATTAAAACTGAGAAGCAGGTGTTATAATTTATTGAGAGTTCTGAGTGTGTATTCAGTTCCTGGTTTGGGGTAACAGTTTGTAGGATACTATTACATTCCCAAGTGTCTTTTAGAAATTTTCACTTCAAGACAAAAAGTGGCACACAAACGTCACAGCTCACAAGCGCCACGGCTCACAAGCGTCACAGCCCACAAGAGGCTGCTCAGTGTTTCTGCTTTTGGCAATATGGAGTCATTAGCTCCTCTTGTTTCCATCCAGATCTGTAGTAAGGAAAAACGAGAGTTGGGCCTGCATTTAGAGCAAAGACAAAGAAGTGGGAAATTATATCGTGGAGAAACACAGTTTTATTGTGTTTTAGTCTATTATCACAAGCCTCTAATTAAACAATAAATAAATAATGGATATCCTAGATTGCTGATATTTGTGGCAATGGTTTCAGCATGATTTTAACAACAGCAGCAACAAATACTCAGAAATGTTCACCGGTATCTACTCATTCTGAATCCCTGGAATTGATCTCCCAGTTTTTAAAAAGTGTCTCTAAATCCCAAATACGGGGGAAGCATACACTGCAGATCAATAGATTTGTCAAGAGCAATAACTGTTTCTGTCTTGGAGATCCCCATTAGTCCCAGGAGAAAGAAAACTTTGATTGCCCTCAAAGAACCCAGCAGATGTGGAAAAGCTGTGTGTGCTGCTGACCTTATCAGGCAAAAGGCAGGCCTTGAAAACAACAGGAAAACACCCTGGGCGTGTGCACATCGGCCCTGGGAACCAAACAGCTGGGCAAGTTTGTGTTCCTCCAAACCTGCCAGATACAAAACTGCAGCTCATGGAGGGGAAAGGAGGAAAGCAAACCTGTGAACTGACAATCTCCGTACAAATAAAACATCCTCAGAGAATAATATAAAAAAAAGAAGTATATTTTTGATACCTGGGAATTTTAGACACATTGAGGAAAAATATTTTCTACATAAAACCCCTAGGATCTAATCGCTGAAGCTCACCCACGAGGCTGTATTTCTTGGGTTCTGTAGCCAAGGAGACAGCGAGGTGGGAAAGAGTATGCTTTATTTATCATAGACAGTTCCAACCCAATGGAGCCATTTAAACTTGAAGGCTGGTGGTAAGGGGAGCAGGAAGGAAGTCTCTATACTTTGAAATGGGCCAAGATTTTAGTGCTACCATAATCTCTTCCCAGCATTAATCGGGCATCAGGGACAATCTTTCATCTCCCACTATCAGTTGGACCAAGAACTTCAATACATCTTTAGTATTGAAGAATCCCAGGCCCCTGAACTGGGAATTTCTGAGGAAGCAGTATGTGTTCTTAGGCAAAGCACAATGAAGCTCTTCAAAAGACAAGGATTTGGTTTGCTTGGCTTTTAATTTTTAATTATTCTTTATGTTAGCATGTAAATTATTGAGTTTCACCGTGGTGTCTTCACACAAGTGTCATTATACTTTCCTCTCTATTGTGCCTTCCTACCCCCTCCTCTCCTATCCCCTTCCCCACATCCTTCTCGTTCACTTTGTTCTCCCAGCCAATGAGTTTCCTCCTGCTTCCACAAGGCAAGATTTTACAGCCTCAGGTTTAAATTGCTGCTAGTTGCAGTAAAACTAGAATAATATAGAACAAATGGAACAGATGTGGAGACAGAAAAACAAGCCCTGGCTTATGTGATAGGAGGGGGACGCAGAAGAAAAGGAAACTCAAGGATGCCACCTAAGGATCCTAAACAGGCACGGCCTAAGAGAAACAGGTTCTCACCTGTGTGCACAGGGTAGGCCACTCTAGCTGTGACAGGTTCTCACTTGTGTGCACAGGGTAGGCCACTCCAGCTGTGACAGGTTCTCACTTAGCATTTGTGTTTGTGACTTGAGCCAGGTCAGGAAGTTCTTCTCAAAGACCCCTGTCCCCAGGATCCTGTCATAGCTCTCCTGAGGCTCACAGTGTCAGATGCTACTAAGTTTGTACCCTATGTTTTCGTTGATGCCTGGTTTATGATGCTGTTTACTTAAGTCATTAACCTTTGTAGATTACTAACAAAAGAATACACCAAGATTCCCAAAAAGGTCTATTTGTCGTTCACCCTGAGAGGTAACACATTTTAACTTACCTGGAAAAGGGGTAATAAAATAAATGTCTTTATCAGATTTTTTTTTATAAAGAAACGTTCCTTCCATGACAGTTTCATCCTAATACTTAATCAGAGAAACTGGAGGAGGAGATGATGAACCTCCATTTAAGGTTTTAATTGTAAATTCTCTGGGATCATCTTCTGGTGATGAACAGCTGTAGGGAGATAAGGGCTGCTTGGTATAAACACTGTAAACTAGAACTATGCTGTGGAAGTGTTTAGAATAGCCAAACAGGGCAGGGTTTTTTAGAGCCCCTCCAGTTGACACTTGTTCTCTATGTCTATGGTCTCTCTTGAGATATAAGGTCCAGGAAAAGAAATTATAATTTAGTTGTGAAACGCTCAGCAACTTAGAAAAACAGTTAAGAAAGTCAAAAGGGGGAAGACTGAGAAGCTTCCTGGTGTTCAAAGGTGAAGCGCTGGTATTTTACAGGCCTCTGTCTTCGCATAGAGTGGGATGAGAGGAGGTCCCCACACCCCATTAATGATCCTGGGGAAAACATCTGGTGATACATGTAGTGTGAAGATAAACAATAATTCTGTGAGCAAAACATCACTTCAGTTTTAAGTAGATAAATTAAATGGAAGAAGGATCTAGGGCGGGTCTGTACAACCAGTAAGTAACATTGGGGAGCATGCCGAAAATGCAAGGGAGGGAGTTTCCCGGTAGCTTTGCTGATGGAAGCAGAACCACAATACTACACTTAGCCCCTCCTTTCCTTGCTGTCAACCTTCTTAGAATGAGTCAACTCTCACCTGTCCAGCTCCTGTGCTAGGGAGATTCTGTCACCTCATTTTCAACTAGAGAGCAAACCTCAGCCCTACAGTCCCTTTGGCTCACATTGTCCTCATTGCATTTTTTCGGTTATTCATTCATGCAGTGTTTATTGAAAAACCACTCTGTGCACAAGGATTTTAGGACTGGGCAAAGTCACTGCACAGAGAAAATACACAGGGCATTAGTCTGCCCTGTGAGAAGAAGGGCCTAAGCGACAAAGGAGCCATGGCCAGGAACACGACTGTAGTCATATATTGATTAGCTCTGCCACCACAATTAGCTCTGGAGCTTGTGCCACTTCCTAGTGACGTGATTTTTCTTGGCTATAAAGTAGAAATAACACTATATGTCTCCAAGTGTTGTTATGAAGTGACTTGATTTTATTAGGTACGTGAGACACTAACATTGATCAAGAGATTCCCCGCAACTACTGATATGATCATGTAATCTTTAAGATCCTTTCCAGACAGCCGGTGCACATTTCTACTGAAGATAGAAAAAAAATAGATTGAGATCAGCAGAGCTATGTCTTCTGTTTCCTTGTCCCATGAATGGGACTGCTAACTACATTATGGTAATATTCTCAAGGTGTGTTACTATATAAAAGGAAAATAATCAAAACTTGTCTTACACCAATTTTGCAAGAAACTCTTAACTTCTAGTAAATATTTAAGATCCCAGTGGGAGGCTGCAATAATGAACAACCAACACAGTCATACGTGTGAAAAGTCAGATATGGCAATAACAGTGCTGAGGAGATAAACAGTCAAATAAAACACAGCCTTGGTAATTCCCAAGTTAAAAAAATCATAACTATAATAGGCAACTGAACACACATAGTGATGTAGGGTAAGGGGTGGGCCATATTTGAAGTAGTAAAACTTTACCTTGGTCATTTTACCCATAATCCAAGATCTTGTGATACATCTGGTACTGAAGCCATTAATGGGAACTTTATACTTAAAATACTATAAAAAGTGATCCTCCATATGGAACAAAAATTGCTTTGGGTTGAAGAAATAAATAAGAAGAAGGGGTTTTTCAAAAGTCAAGGTAAGAACATTTTTCCTCTGGTCATAAACCAGTATTGAATTTAAATTTTGAATCATTCATGCTTATTATTTTTTTTTTGCTTTCTCCTGATGGAAACCTCAAGTTTACGTTTATATGGTGAATGTGCCTCAGGAGCATGTTTTATTTGCAAGTTGCTGTGCACTGCTGTGGTCTGCAAGAGGAATTTTAACCTTTTGTGCAGTGAAGAGGTAGCTTCCTTCCTTGAGTATCATTCTGAAGTTTACTCAGAAGAAAGTGGTGCTAGTTCTCTTAGTGCAGCTTAGGTTCCTCAAAAGGGCATTTTTACCACTTAAATGCATTACTCATTGATTATATATTATCTGCTTATATTAAGAAGCTACTGTGAGCAGTTAATGTTTACTAAACAATCAATAAAATCTAAGTGCAACAAAAATAAACTCAAACAAGTAGATTGGACTTCAGGAAACACTGAGGCAACGTGAATGAATGACGGTCTCTGAGAACCCATTTCGGCTCAAAAGATCTAATTTATCTTTTTAATGTCATCAAACTTAATAATCAATGACATGTCTTATAGTTTCAGTGATGTAGCAACTTGACAATAACTCAGAGAGTTTAGAAATTAATTCACAATTTTAACTGGACCGTGTGTGGTTCCTTTTAAGTGATTAAACTCTCCAATAATGGATGTAAGGAGAAAGTTAGCACAGACGTAAATAGGTACCTTCATGTTATAACTCAGTTTCTGTTCCACCCCAATAACAGGCAGGCACTTTTTACCGTGGGCCACAGCGGGTGGGATAGACATCAGGCATATGTAACGCACAAGAATGAGATGGAGGCATGGGAAGAGTGAGGTCATGTAGAGTAGCATGTAGGCATGTACTTGCACACACACATATACTTCACAATTCTCCCTCAGACACCTACAAGTCCAGTGCACTTTAAACAAATAGGAGGAAATACAGATTTTCTTTATTTCCTTACTTGGGTGAGGGGGACTAAAGAGTGTTATTATTGCTCAGGTCTGCACCTACTTAAAGGGTTTACTACTGCACTCTGAAATCTCATTATTAATTGAACGTCCAAGCTCATCAAGATCTATTATTGGTCTACTTCACCCCCTTAAGATTTGGGGACCCATAGGTTTGGGGCTATTAGGAGACCTGTTTGCAGTTACACACAGAGTTAGAGACAGACACTGCCATTCTTCCAGTGCCCACACCCAGCAGTCATTCCGCTCCAGGACACTTCTCTGATCTCCCTTGCCTACACACACATTTTCTGACACTTAACAATGGGGAAATTAATGAGTCTGTGAGTTAACGATTGGCTTTAAACAAATTGGTTCATTATTATTTAATTGAGGAGGCTTTGAAGCAATAAAAGCCTTGCTTATGGAAACTAGATAAGCAGCTCATGAAGCATCGAGTTCAAGAAATGCAAAACCTGTCAGCAGTCACTACATGCCGCCTTTACGGTTGATAAACACCACCCAACAGCTACAGAAGTGTCAGAGTTAACGATGTCCCAGCACTTCAGAGGTATACATCAATGTGATCAGAAGCATAAAATATAAACAATCATGTACATATTGATTGTTCTGGACACTTGAAGTCTAACAAATATTTGAAAGGTCAGTCATTTTACTTGCATCGAATTACAGATAAGTCATTTGCTTGAAGCTGGCAGCATGGTTCTCCATGTGAATTTATCTCATGACCTATGAACTTAATCATACCATAGCTTCCTTAGGCATGAAAAATATATCAGAAGCACTCAATGCTATAATGCATATACCAATAAACAATCTATACACTGCCAGGAAAGGTAATGTGTGGAAGAAACTGCTTCTATATGCTAAATAAATACCATTAAACAGAACTTTTGCTCTGGCAAAATGTTTCAAGCTTTCTGTAAGCCAATTACTATATGAGTCTACAAACAGCATATGCTTCCAGGATTTTAAAGCATAATAATGTTCAATTTCAAAATTGACGTCTATTTTTACCTTTTATAAAAACTAAATTTGAACTGATTAATAAGCTCGAGTTTATCTTCAATTACTTTTTACAGTAAAATATTTATCTAAGATTGTTCCCTGTATGGAAACCCTTTTTTGGCACCTTCTCAGAGATATAGACTTCCACCTACCAGTCTGCCTGGTGCTCCAGCGGGTTATTAAGTGGTAACGCACAATCCCAGCTTCTTCTCTGACATGATAGGCATGTCCCTGGAGTCCATATCCTTCTGCTGGCTTCCAGCAGTACAAGAAGGGTTTTGAACTTGGACTACTTGCTGTTCATGAGTTCTTCATGGGAACAGCAGTTCTACCTTTCTGACGATGCCTCCCACTATTCTAAGCTTCCAAGGATACCCCACAACTTCACGCCTCCAACCATGAGTCTCTATGTAAAGAAAACGTCCTTGGTAAGAGCTTTGACAAACTCAGAATGTCTTCTGAGACATCACTCTGTTTACAGATTAACAACAACGTCAACAAAGCCTGACTTTAAGTAAGCATCAAGGATAATCATACTTTATTCTTTCTTTTGAGCTAAGGTGGCCAATCTTAGCACTTTCTCACTAACTAGTCTAAGACTGTGCAACAAGCCTTAAAATACATTTCTTTTGCTCGTGAGTTGATTCATTTGGAAAACACTCTTTAAACTCATATTCCATTGGTCAGTAGTCAATGGCCATAGTACAGATATCTGATTTACACTAAAAGTCTAATAAGTAAAACAGAAGAATTGTAAAACCCAAAAGTAAATAGTGGTGATAGCTAAGTGGCTTGAGTTCAGTGTGCAAGAGTTCATTTTACAGTTGCTAGTGTGTATGGTGAAATGGGTCTCACACAGCCCAGACTAGCCTCAGAGTTACCCTTAAACACTCGATCCTATTGCCTCTAATGTTTTGAGTGCTGGGGTTACAGGCATTCACTACCATGCCAAGTTGATCAGGTACAGGGGACTGAATGCAGAACTTTCTACGAGCTACACAAACACTCTACCAGTTATGCTGTAGCCATAACTCCTCTTACAGCCTTTTAAAACAATTATCTGTAGAAGATAGTATTTTTCTGGGCAGTGGTGGTGCATCCCTTTAACACCAGCACTTGGGAAGTTGAGGCAGATGGATCCAGGCTAACCTGGTCTACAGAGCAAGTTTCAGGGCAGTCATGCTATAGAGAGAAACCCTGTCTCAAAAAAACCAAAATAAATATATGATAGATAGATAGATAGATAGACAGAATTTTATTTTAAAATAGACATGAAACGCTAAATGAACCAAAGAAAATTATAACTAACAGTTTAAATAAAACCAAATTAACAATTAGTCAAAAGAGGAAGAACATTCTAAAACAAACAAAAAAAAGCCTTTCAATTTCATCTTAAACTGATTGCTATTGTCTTAAGTTTCTGCTGCTCTGACAACTCTAATAAGGAAACAGTTTAATTGGGTATCTTACAGTTCAGAGGTCCAGTCCATTATTACTGTGTTGGGAAATTGCAGCATGCAGGCAGACATGGTGCTGGAGAAGGAGTTCTACATCTTGAAGGCAACAGGAAGTAAACTGTCTCACTGGGCATGGCTTAAGCCTATATGAAACCTCAAAGCCCACCTTCAAAGGGACACACTTCCTCCAACAAGGCCACACCTACTCCAACAAGGCCACACCTACTCTACCAATGCCACACCTACTCCAACAAGGCCACACCTACTCCAACAAGGCCACACTTCCTAATGGTGCCACTGCTTTCAGGAGGTCATCTTCCTTCAAACCAACACAGCTTTGAATGTGATTCCTAATGTAAACTACCTTCTGTTAAACAAAGCAAAAGAAATTTGCATGATATTTCCGCTATTTAGATTTTCAAAGGCTCCAAAAACCTTTGTAACTCATTTTTAATAATAATAAAAAGTCAATTAAGTCTGTAATATGATTTTATTTTTTCTTTACTTTTTAAAAAATTTATTATTTTTTTTAAATATTCTCACTCCCTCTCCTCCCTCCCATTCCCTTCACACACACCCCCATCCTGCCCCTATCTAATCCTCAGAGAGGGTAAGGCACATTGCTTTGTGGAATGTTCAAGGCCCTCCCTACTATATCTAGGCTGAGCAAGGTGTGCATCAAAAGAGAATAGGATCCCAGAAAGGTAGTACAAGCAGTAGGAATAAATCCTGGTGCCACTGTCAGTAGCCCCACAGTCTGCCGCAGCCATGCAACTGTCAACCACATTCAGAGGAACTAGTTTAGCCCTATGCATGTTTCTTCCCAGTCCGGCTGGAGTTGGTGAGCTCCCATTAGCTCAGATAGGCTGTTTCAGTGGGTGAACCCATCATGGTGTAGACCTCTTTGCTCATATTCTCATTCCTACCACTCTTCAACTGGACTTTGGGAGCTCAGTCCAGTGCTCCCATGTGAGTCTTTGTCTCTGCTTCCATCATGTTGCTGGATGAAGGTTCTATGGTGATATTTAAGATATTCATCAGTCTGCATACAGGACAAGTCAAGATCAGGCCCTCTCTCCTCTATTGCTTAGGGTCTTAGGTGGGGTCATCCTTGTGGATTCCTGAGAATTTCTCTAGAGCCAGGTTTCTGCTAACCCTATAATGGCTCCCTCAATCAAGATATCTCTTTCCTTGCTCTCATCTCTGTCCTTCTTCCATCTTGACTATCCCATTCCCTCAACTTCTCTTCAACCCTGCCCTTCTCCCCTCCTCTTCCACTTCTACCCTCCCTTCTCCCCTGCCCCCATGCTCCCAATTTTGTCAACCATTCTTGTCTGTTTCCAATTTCCAGGTGAATCTATATATGTTTCTTTTGGGGTTCACCTTATTATTTAGCTTCTCTAAGATCATGATCTATAGGTTCAATGTCCTTTGTTTATAGCTAGTATCCACTTATGAGTGAGTACAAACCATATTCATCATTTTGGGGTCTGGGTTACCTCACTCAGGATAGTGTTTTCTAATTCCATCCATTTGCATGCAAAATTCAAGATGCCATTGTTTTTTTTACTGCTGAGTAATGTGTAAATGTGCCCCATTTTCTTTTTTCCATTCTCTGGTTAAGAGAATGGAAAGGTTCTGGCTATTACAAATAATGCTGCTATGAATACAGTTGAACAATTGCTTTTGTAGTATGATTGAGCATCTTTTGGGTATATGCCAAAGAATAGTATTGCTGGATACTGAGGTAGGTTGACTCCCAGTTTTCTAGGAAACCACCATACTGATTTCCAAAGTGGTTGTAGAAGTTGGCATTCCCACCAGCAATGAATCATATAGTTTTTTCTTTGTTTATTTATATGATGGATTACAGTGATAGATTTTCATATGTTGAACCAGCCCTGAATCTCTGGGATGCAGCTGACTTGATCATGGTGGATGATTTTTTTCATGTGTTCTTAGGGTTTGGTTTGCCAGTATTTTATTGACTATTTTTACATCCATGTTCTTGAGTGAGATTGGTCTATAATTCTCTTTCTTGGTTGAGTCTTTATGTGATTTTGGTATCAGGGTAACTGTAGCCTCATAAAAAGAGTTTGGCAATGTCCCTTCTGTTTCTATTATGTGGAACACTTTGAGGAGTATAGGTATTAGCTCTTCTTGGAAGTTCTGGTAGAATTCTGCACTAAAACCATCTGGTCCTGGGCTTTTGATGACAGCATCTATTTCCTTGCAGTTTATAGGTCTGTTTAAATTGATCACCTGATTTTGATTTAATTTTGGTATATGGTATCTATCTAAAAAAAAATTGTCCATTTCTTTTACATTTTCCAATTTTGTGGAGTACAGGGTTTTTTTTAGTATGACCTAATGATTCTCAGAATTTTCTCAGTGTCTGTTGTTATGCTCCCTTTTTTATTTTCTGATTTTGTGATGTTCTCTCTCTACTTTTTGATTAGTTTGGATAAGGGTTTGTCTATCTTGTTGATTTTCTCAAAGAAACAGCTCTTTGTTTCATTGATTCTTTGTATTGTTTTCTTTGTTTCTATTTTGTTGATTTCAGATCTCAATTTGATTTTTCCTGTTTTCTACTCCTTCTGGGTGAGTCTGTTTCTTTTTGTTCTAGAACTTTCAGGGTCGTTAAGTCACTAATGTGAGCTTTCTCCGTTTTCTTTATGTGGGCACTTAGTGCTATGAACTTTCCTCTTAGCACTACTTTCATAGTGTCCCATAGGTTTGGACATGTTGTGCCTTCATTTTCATTGAATTAATGGAAGTCTTTAATTTCTTTATTTCTTCCTTGACCCAGGGGTGGTTCAGTTCCATGAGTTTGTAGGCTTTCTGAGAGTAGTATTGTTGTTAAATTCTAACTTTAATCCATGGTTATCCAATAAGACACAGGGGGTTACTCAATTTTTCTTTTATCTGTGGAGGTTTGCTTTGTACCAAGTATTTGATCAATTTTAGAGAAGGTTCCATGAGGTACTGAAAAAAAGGTATATTCTTTTCTGTTTGGGTGGAATGTTGTATAGATGTCTGTTAAGTCCATTTGATTCATGACATCTGTTATTTCTCTGTTAAGTGTCTGCCTTGTTGACCTGTCCATCGAAGAGAGTGGAGTGTTGAAGTCTCCTACTTTTAGTGTGTAGGGATTGATGTGCAATTTAAGTTTTAGTAATGTTTCTTTTACATATGTGGTTGCTCTTGTATTAGAGGCATAGATATTCAGGATTTAGACCATGTCTTGTTTGTTCCTGTTATGAGTATAAAGTGTTCTTCTCCATCTCTTCTGACTGATTTTAATTTGAAATCAATTTTGTTAGATATTAGGAT
Organism: Ondatra zibethicus; assembly: GCA_004026605.1. Lineage (NCBI taxonomy): Eukaryota > Metazoa > Chordata > Mammalia > Rodentia > Cricetidae > Ondatra > Ondatra zibethicus. Next base: position 13,201 of record PVIU01001415.1, on the reverse strand, counting down.
AGATACACCCACTTGTTTCTTAGGGTCATTTGATTGAAAAACCTTTTTCCAACCCTTTACTCCGAAGTAGTGTCTGTCTTTGAGGTTGAGGTGTGTTTCTTGTATACAGCTGAAGGCTGGATCCTGTTTTCGTATCCATTCTTTTAGCCTGTGTCTTTTTATAGGTGAACTGAGTCCATTGATATTAAGCAATATTAATGACTAGTGGTTGTTAATTCTGGTTATTTTTCGGTAGTAGTGTTTGTGTGTTTCCCTTCTTTGGATTATGCTGGTGGGAGGTTGTCAAATGCCTGTGCTTTGTTGGGTGCAATTAGCTTCCTTGGGTTGGGGTTTTCCTTCTGATATTTTCTGTAAGGCTGGGTTTATGGATACGTATTGTTTAAAACTGTTTTTGTCATGGAATATCTTGTTTTCTCCATCAATGGTGAATGAAAGTTTTGCTGGATATAGTAGTCTGGGCTTGCATCTGTGATCTCTTAGTGTCTGCAGCACATCTATCTGGGACCTTCTGGCTTTCATGGTTTCCACTGAGAAGTCGGGTATAATTCTGATAGGTTTACCTTTACATGTTATTTGACCTTTTTCCTTTGCAGCTCTTAATATTCTTTCTTTATTCTGTATGTTTTGTGTTTTGATTATTATATGGCGAGGGATTTTTTTTTGATCCAGTGTATTTGGTGATGTGTAAGCATCTTGTACCTTCATAGGGATATCCTTCTTTAGGTTGGGAAAGTTTTCTTCTATGATTTTGTTAAATATATTTTCTGTGCCTTCGAGCTGGAGTTCTTCTTCCTCTTCTACCCCTATTATTCTTAGGTTTGGTCTTTTCATGGTGTCCCAGATTTCCTGAATGTTTTGTGTTAAGAATTTTTTGGATTTAATGGTTTTTTTTTTTGACAAATGAGTCTATTTCCTCTATAGTATCTTCAGTTGACTGAGATTCTTTATTCTATCTCTTGTATTCTGTTGGTTATATTTGTCTCTGTAGTTCCTGTTCATTTACCCAGATTTTTCATATCCAGGATTCCTTCAGTTTGTTTTTTCTTTAAGTAATATGATTTTAAGCACAAAAATTCAGGATCTCTGACTTGGTGATTGTGTTTTGAATTATTTTATTCTGAAATCTAGTCCTTAACTTCATTGTTCTCCAAGACTGTTAAGATAAAGAAGCAATTTAAGCTGAAGAAAGATAGTCAATTTTAATTGCAGATATTGTAATTTTGGATTTTTTTTGAAAATGCATACTTCACTATCTCTCTTTTAATCATATAAGATCTTCTGGTTGTTGGCTAAACAGCTTCTAAAAAGCAGTTCTCTGCATTTTGGAAAGCTATCTTCTGAGTTAGAAATTATAAAGCAATGCTTTGACGATTGAGAGACTAGGCTAAAAACTTTTAAGTACAGACAAAAGAGTCTCATTACCCGCTGCTTGTGATAAAAACAAAATTTTAAAGAAAGCCATCTTTTTCTTCTCTCAAAATTTGTTCACATGTCCTAAGTTGTAAGCCGGAGTCACAGGGACAGGGCCCCTGGCATTAAGTTGGAGTAGAAGAATGCAGGAATACATTAAGGAGGTCTGCAGAGAAAAGGTAAAAGTGTGCTTCTTACACTTTCCCCTCTGTTCCTGCCTCAAGAGCCAGTCTAGAGCACAAGGAAAGATCACATAAGCAAAGGCGTCAAGATCATGATGGGGATACCCACAGAAACATCTGACCCGAGCTAGTGGGAGCTCACTGACTCCGGACTGACAGCTACCTGAAGACGACTGAACTAGGCCTTCTGAATGTGGGTGACGGTTGTGTGGCTTGGGCAGTTTGTGGGGCCACTCGCAGTGAACCACTGTTTATCTCTAGTACATGAACTGGGTTTTTGAAGCCCATTCTCTTTGAAGGGATACCTTGCTCAGCCTAGATATGGGGGAGGGCCTTGATCCTATCTCAGGTGATATAACGGACTTTGTTGACTCCCCATGGAAAGCTTCATTCTTTCTCAGAAGTAGATGGGGATGGTGTAGGAGGAAAATGGGGGAGCAGGAGGAAGGGAGGGAAAGGGAACTGGGATTGTTATGTAAAATAAAAAACATTGCTTTAAAAAATAAAATAAAAAAGGAAAAAATTACATGTTTTTGTAAAAGGACATTTTCAAGGTTTTCAAGGAAGGCATGCTTCTCCCCAGTTGCTTCTCCTCTGTTCCCTACCTCCAAGTCTGTTTAAATATGTGCCACCTGGTTCTCTAGACAGTAAACTCCACGGATGGAGATGGATGCCTGTGTCCCTCCCTCCCTGTACAGCTCACGGAACTTCAGTAAAAAAATAAAAAATAAAAATAAAACAAAACTAGACTGTGTCACCTGAACTTCTAAAGACTGCTCTCTGCCACAGTGCCTAAAGTCAAAAGACCTCCTGTGACACGAGTTTGCCTTTGATGTGACAGGAAAACGAGAGCCTCCACACAACCGCCACAAACCCAGCTTTTCTTGTTCCTTGACAAGGCCTGTCCCAGTCCTCTCCTGGGACGCCTTTGACAGCAACTGGAAACAACAGAAGCTAGCAGGCATGTGTAAGAACAGGTGCAGGAGCCTCCTGGCTGCCTGCCTGCCTGCAGGGGAAGGGCCTCTGCAGAGCCATGTCTGGACGGCCGTCTTCCATACTGCCCTCCTGCCCTCAGACACTGCAGGGTCTTGTTTCCTTTCATGTAACAGATGTTTGGAAAGATGTGTAATGGTGCACTGTGGCTCTGAAGGCGCTGCTGGCAAATTTCTGAGCTTTTAAGGGGACTGGGGCTGAATCACCAATCAAATAAAACGAGAATGGAAATGATCATTCATGTTTGTGCTCAGCTATGGGAAATAATCATACAGAAGCTAGGGGTTTTCAAGGCTATCCCATCATTCCATTTCTCTGCTTTCCGGTCCTGCTTGTGAAGAGAGACATCCCCAGGGTCATGAGATTTCTATAATCAAGGAGGAAAAGGGTAAGCCAATGCTTCCTGCACAAACAAGCCAGAGCAATCACATACTCTAGCATGGTAGACAGTGCCATCTGGCTGACTACTTATCCTTGCCCCGTATCCATCGTTAGAACTGCTCTACCAGTCTGATGCTCTCTGCAGCTCTGGTTCCACTTATGCGGGTGAATGACCTCTGCTCCTCAGAGTGACTCCTCACGTGGATCGGCAACATAATCAGCTGTGGTATCTGAGAGTTAGAGACGCAACATCTAAGGCTCACCCAAGCTCTGAAAAGACTTTAACAGATGTCTCAGTTAATTCCTATGTACCAAGCCTGAGAAAGACTACACCGCAGTGTCTTAGAGTGAACTCGGTGCTTCTGGTCAGAGAGTAAGCTGCTGTGCTCTGTGGCGGAGAGTCATGTGCCACCAGGAGTACTGAGTGATTATCTAAGCCACCAGTTCCCCAACATGGGCAAGCACCAGCAGATCAATGTTACGGTGGAGAAGACCAAGGTCCAAGAGCATATAGCTAGTGATAGCAGGACCTTCATGACGAACCCCCGATTCCAAGATTCCCACCCTTGCTGCTGACTCGGCCTGCGGCTGCTGAGAGCACTAACTCCTCCACACCTGGATCGTGAGAATTACTGCCCATTGCCATCACTTGCAAAGGAGAAGGACTTTGATCTTGGTTCTGCCATCACTTATTCCCAAAACTCTGACCAAATCACACTTTCAAAACAACAGACTAGAAGTTTCATACAATGGCCACTACAAAAATAATCTTCATTAAATAGAAAAGAAAAGCGATGATTGCCGGGTGGTGGTAGTGCACGCCTTTAATCCCAGCACTCGGGAGGCAGAGGCAGGCGGATCTCTGTGAGTTAGAGACCAGCCTGGTCTACAGAGCTAGTTCCAGGACAGGCTCCAAAGCCACAGAGAAACCCTGTCTCGAAAAACCAAAAAAAAAAAAAAAAAAAGAAAATGAAAGAAGAAAAGTGATGATTTAGTATCAAGTAGCAAATACTAAAATTATACAAGTTTTAAACTAATCTGTTACCAAGCATCAGAAAATATAAGGAAATCTGTTCACAAAAAATGTTGTATGTAATAAAATGGTTATTATTATCCATTCTACAAGGCAAATTAAATCATGGAACAGTTATTCTCTTCAAATTACAATCTCCCAGACTTACCAGTCACCTTAAAAATTCTGGCATAATGCTAAAAGTAAAAGTAAGTTATAAAATGTAATTGCAACTACATAAAATTATATAAATCTCTTCACAAAGGTAGGAACTATGAATAAACCTATCATGTTCTATATTCAGATGAATGAGTACAGGTGACTGCTGTAGGGGAGGCTGCCCAAACCAGAAATAATCACTTCTTCATCAAGGTGGGGAGAGAAACAGCTCCCTGACTCACAGAGCAAGGGCTCTGTCGCAGCAGCAGCAGCAGCAGCAGCAGCAGCAGCAGCAGCAGCAGCTTCCCGAGGGCGGTGCGCCTGTATAGTAAGAAGAACAAGTAAGGAAAGCCCCAGCTCAAATATTACCTACTCAGAGATCTTCCAACTGCCTTTGTGTGCGTGTATACAGCTAGCGTCTTACAAAATTGATACACAAAGCCTGTCTCAAAAGAGTAGAAGCCAACTAGTGAGCCAGGATTGCCACTTCAAATGTCACCATAAATAGCAAAATCAGTGCTTTGATATGTAATTTATTAAAAAAATAGTTTGCATGCACATTTTCAAGTACTTTATATATAAGAACTTTGTAAAAAAAATCACTTCGGAAAAATGTAATACAGATTTGGGTAAACCTAGTTGTATTAATTTAAAAATTCTCCACAATGTCTTCTTGACAATGAGATTAACCATGAAATGTTACTTGCTATAATATAGTATATTACATAATATGGATGATTTATTTATCACAGCATACAGTATCTTAAATATGATTTCAGCATTTGGGACAATTGTCAAATGGAAGAAAATATCTATTACTATTTCAATAATAATTGAGAATTAAACTTTGGCATAAGTCTACAAAAAAGACTTCAATTTCTTACCTTTTAAATTCTAAATTTCTGTTATCTTATAGTTCTGTATTTATAGGAATGTTCTCTAAAGTTCTGAAAGAATTAGTTGTACTAAAATGGTACTTTACATTAAGAATTTTTAAAACATCAAGAATTCTTCATTACAGACACAAAATCTTGTAAGGCCATCCAAAATAAAACTGCCCTTCAACAAATAGGCACATTTGTGGCACCTGTGGGGCAAAGAATGCCCTGTCCCTCTCCTTCAGTTTCTATAGCATCTCCACACAGGGGCGGCATGAGCAATGCCGTCCTTGATTTCGTTGGTTTTATTATGATTCAACCTGCTAGGATTTTAGAATTGGCTTTTCTAGTGGCAGAGAGGATGTGCCTCTGAGTGAGATTTCTTCCATGAATCATTTAGATAATTAGAATCTTCTCTACCTTTTGGAAAGAAGGAATTTTGTTTTGGTACACGTTGAAAACAAAACTTTTCAAATCCCTCATTTTAGCTGCAAGTTGACAAAGAATTGTGATTATGAGCTTCCTCAACCTACACTGTTTTCTGTCTGTAATCATGGAGAAAGATTAACCAGTTCTGTTCGTTCAAATTTATCAGATTCCAGGAGTGAAATCTTTACACCCACATCCATGAGACAGTGCTCACAAGTTTAGTTGTGGTTAGTGACTTTGTTCGGTGCTCTCTTTAGCATCTTATGGTAAAGTGGACAAGGAGGGGGAATAAAGCTTTGACAGATGGTACTCAGCGTTTGACCCCTGCTGAGCTCAGCAGGGCCTGTGGTTTCCAAGGTTAGGGCTGTCAACATGGCTGTCTATCAATTGAATAACCAAATATAGACTGCCTGTCTGTTTCCTATACAAAACTTAGACTTCATGTGCCATTATTGTCGGTCTTTTCTGCTGATCTAGTAACTTCCGAGCAGAAGCAGTGAGAGTTCTGGTGTAGCGCCGCTATTTAAGAAACCCTTGGAAAGGGAAATCTCAGGGGCTGAAAGAGGTAGGCTGCGATCTGGTCTTTCTGTCTTAAGTTTCTCCCTAAGGTTTCACGGACTTGAAAAGGATTCAAGAGCCACCAAAGGTTCACTTTCCGTGACTGGCTAAATGTAAAGCTGTTTAAAGTGCATTTAATAATGTCTACCTCTCAAAGGGGTAAAACATTCTGCTTAAGAATCTTTAGGGTGTTGGATGCTGAACCTTCTAGAAATAGTAATAATGAAAAGGGAAATGCTTCTGTGAAGGAGTACACCTGTGTGTTTAGATGTGCTGTTAGGGCCTCTTTTCACGTTTCCTAGCTCTAAACATTAATGCACACACCCTTTTTTGTTTCACCTATGCCAAAGAACCTGATGCTGAAAAACAGAAAATTGGACACTGTCACCAAAATGTGCCTTAATCATAAACTCTTAGCAACTGTATTCTTTGGTAAGTCCACTATTTTTTTTATCTCTGATTTGTGATTTCAAGGTTGTTGTTGGTCTTCTGAGATTATATTTTTAAAAGCATGTTGATGGATGTATAAGCTCAGGTTTTTTATGCAGAAATTAAAGGTGAGGTGACACTGTTGCATAAGATGATAATTATATTTCAATGCTTGTTTCATTTTATGCTTGTAACAATTAAAGCAAAACCCATGACTGCTATTTCAAAAGGACAAACAAAATTAAAGGTAAAAATATTGAAGCCAGCTCTCAAAATGACCAGGCAGGATTGCACCTCCCATCATTACTAGGCATCCTAGTTGCTGTCTTTGATAGGGTGACAGGAGGGTGGCTTTGCCTCTCTATCGATGCTGGCCTGAACAGTTCCATCTCCCACTGTTGGGATTGTCTCTAGGTAGCATGTCTGAAAAGATGGCATCTCCCAAACGGTAGAGCTGGAGCGTTTCCGCCACAAATATTTAGCCCAGGATTTAAAAATGTTATCTGGGAAAAATGATTAGGTATTGTGATTCTCAGTGTACTTAATTACTTTGAGCATAAAACAGAAAGTTTCTCATTTGTAAATACATTTCCAAAAGTGAATGCTAGAAAATGTTAAATTGAAATACAAAGGAAAAACTTTTTAAAAAACACTATTCAGTGTTTCTCTCTTTGACATGGGATCTTCACCAAATAGCAGATACTCAGTAAATGTTATTGTCCTGAAATAAAGGTATATTCAGTATTAAGTAAAAGATAAGTTGAATTCCTGAATTGAAGTAAAGCAGCCTATAACTGGGTCTATTTATGATCAGTTCTCAGCTTATAGTTTAGAATGAGCCACTCTCCACTGCTCTTAAGCTTTGACCCTTGACTGGCTCGTATACACCGTCTTGAAGACTGTGGTGTGAAGGAGCTATAATTAAGCAGAAACTGGAATGAAAAGCCATTAAACTCCCTGCAGTTTTCATCCCTCTCCTTCCTTGACTGCCTCTTTGCCTCTTTAGTCTCTTTGTTTAACAGCTCCCTTGCTAAGCTTCTTTGTAAGCACCACCTCCCCTGCCTCCTCCACCTCCACCACCTCCCCTGCCTTCACCCCATTCCCAGTGCCACCTCCATTTTCAGCACCGCTCCCAGGAGGATTTTTCAGTGATAAACTTGTTCAATCAGGTTTTGTATTTCACATACTTGGCCTTTTGAGGGTTTCTTCATTGTGCCTATGCGGAAAATGTACTTCTGAAATTCTGTCCAAGTCCGTAAGCTATACAGCCCTGAGGATAAAGTTCACACCTGGCAGGCAGGCAGCAGCCCTGGCGGGAAGAACAGGTACAGTACTTGAGCACTATAACTGTGTACTTAGCCACACACTGGAACATTCTTGATTCTCACCTAGAACTCTGGGGCAAGTGAGTCAAAATGTTCAAGGCTAGTTAATATAACAAATATGATCAAATTTCACAGAGCCCTTCACTTTCGGGGGAGTGTTGTTGTTGCTGGTGCTGCTGTTAACTTGAGGAACACACACATCGAATTTATCATCACCATCCTTGAACCCTTGTTGTGCATTCAACCTCCGGAGCTGTTCTTCATCTTGAATAGCTGAAACTCTGTATCTCTTAAACAGCTCCTGCTTCCTAGATCCTCCCAGCCCCTGGAAGGCAGTGTCCTTTCTGTCTTTGCTCAGTACTCACCCACAGAGTGTTAGCGCTTTCCTGCCTCTCTGTCATCTGTTAGAGCACACTATGGAGTAATGCTGCTATGAAGATGAATGCAAAACCTCTAGTTGTTTAGACTGTGACCCTTGCATGTTGCACAGTAAGTTGGGAGCACAGTTTATACTGAGGGAAGAAAAGCAAAAGATTACAGCAATGAAACAGCTAGGGTTTAATAATTGCTTACTTCCTGCTGGGCTCTGTACCAAACACATCAGTGGTTTAAATTCTTAGAGATGAACACTCCCAACCCTGTCTCTTTGTATAAGTGAAAACTGGCTAGGCTTGGTAGTGCAGGCCTCTAATCCCAGCCACTCCAGAGGCTGGGACCAAAGTCTGTCTGGGTGCAGAGGAAGTTCAGGGCCACCCTGAATAACTTATTGAAATGGGGAGAGGGTGACTTGTACTAAGTCAGTGTTAGAGTCCTTACCTGGCATACGTGATATGCTGGATTTGATCACGCGTGCACAATGTAAAACTGTTGGTTAATTGGTCCAAGGTCATTAAGCTAATAAGTCCCAGGGATGTCACTCTAAAAAGTGGGGCCAAAACTTGCATTTAGAGAAAGAAAAAAATCCAACTGTGTATTGATAACACCACAGCCAAGGGCCTTAGGGAAGAGTTCCTTGACTGTGTGTGAAGTAAAATATGGTTCCGAGGAGGAGGAGAACAGGGACAATAGACAAGCACACACAGTGTTCCTCTAACAATTTATATCAGAGTTACAATATCCACCCCTTCCCCTATTGAAAGAAACAAGGAAGGCATGTCTGTGCTATCTGCCGTTTCCTCTTTGAAGTCAAAGCGTTTTGCTTTTCTGGGCTTCAAGAAATAGAGGCTTGAAATATCCTCACTATGAAAACCCTTAACTAGTCATTAGGACCAGCTCTTTGTGGTTAGCTTGTAAATCATCTTGCATACAAGCACAAACCTAACTCTTGATATAAGAAATAATTTGTACCCAATGAAACAAACAATAAACAACATTAAAAATCAGAAGCTGTGGGGAAGACTGCTAGCAGGTGGTGCCAGCAAGTGCATGCTTTCACACCCATGGGAGACTTGAGAAGAGCCCTGACAAGTCAGGCTCCAGAGTGGACAAACTGCAGGGTCCTTTGACCGCCATGCAGATCACATGGCAACGATTGCCCAGTGCAAGTCCAGGTGCTTCAAACAGAGCCCGGACAGGTGACTAATCAGGTCTGCACATTTATTTTTCACATAGGTCTGCAGATAAGTTCAACATTAAACTAATGTTTTAGTTTCATTAGCCACCATTTTTGGCAGGAGGGTGATTTAATTTTAAACCAAATTATTACATGGAAACATCCTTGCTTCCTCAATGTTCCTTACAAATTTGCTGTTCTGCAAAAAGCGATTCAGCTTCACCCAAGATAGAATATATTCAGTAACAAATGAAACACCAGCCAACGTGTTTTCAAAAGACCCAAATTCTGCAAACCAAACAGAAGAGGGAGCTATCCATCTGGAAATCAAGGAGTCCTTCAAAAAACAAGTCAAATAAATGTTGGGGGAAATTCTTGTAATTGAGTCATATTTAGTATTTATTCATAGCAACATTTATAAATTTTCTAGAACATTTTAAATGAGTATAGAAACTAGAAATAAAGAAAAAAGTCACTAGAGGCAAAACTTTTATAAGCCCTACTGAAAAATACATGCACATTTTATGGTTTATCTCACATTTCATGCCAAAGCATATACTCAGAGTATTCCTGTCCTAAAATAATTGTTAAAAAATAATTAATAATAATAATGTAATATTCTCAGGCCATAAAGTCCACTAATATTACCTTCCTATAGGTTATGATCTTAAAATGAAAGCCTGGCTTTAAAATTGAGAACATCTGGAAAATTATGGCAAAAAAGAAAAACTGCTGTACTGCATTTGTCTTGAAAATGCTATGTTATAAAATTTACTTATTATATTTGAGAAGGAAAAAACCGTTTTGTTCCGCAATTTGTTGCAACATCTGAAAGTTCATGAGGTTATGACCCCCCTTTAAGAAAGCATCTCGCACCACCTGCAAATACCCTAGGAAAAGCAGTTGGAAACAATAAAACACGTGCTAGTTAAGGGTTACCAGGGAAACGGTTCTGGTTCACCAATCAGAAAGCCTGCTCTTCCCAGTGGCTTTGTCCGAGAAAGACGCGCGCCAGCTGTTACTGAATACCCATTGTTATAGGTCATCAGGAAATCGCAGTCAGCAGGCAACCCAGCCCCGCTGGAAGTTTATTTCTCATATTTGTTCATCACCAGGGCAATTCTCCACCTTTAAAACATCCCCTTAGGCCGGGTTAACAAAATACACCCTGCCCGTGCAGAATCATTTAAAGGAGACAAGGAAAAAAAACCTTTTTTCCTCAGCAAACAGGTTCCTTCCTGATTTCAGTTGCATAACCCTGCCGGTGTCAACTGCAGGGCAAATATCTGAAGCCCCTGTCGGATTGGGAGCTGTTCTCCTTCACTTGATTGGCTGCTAAGAGACGTGCCCTGCACTCTTCAGATGCCAAGAGTTTTTTCATACCACCCCCAAAAAGATGTTAAAATCACTGGTGACCCCGCCATGTAGGACAGATCAGTGTTGTTGGCAAATGAGCAGACTCTACTGCTTTTGGCTGAGGTCACCAGTAAGGAGGGGAAGTGAGAGGTCAAAGCCCTAGGTCCCTTCCTCATCTAGACACCCTAGAAAAGCTCCACTTATCAGATTTATATCTTTATAGATTTAATAATAGAGACAGGATTTAATATATAGTTCAATAATATGGATAAGTGTGTGTTTAGATAAGTGAATGAATAAAGCAAGAATATAAGTGGTATACTAGGAGGAATTGAGGCTATTTAGTTATCACAAAGCACTTGCATAACTCAGGAAGCAGTATCTTGTGATGTGAACGTGGATCATTTATAATCGTATCTGTACAATGCAAGTCTAGGCAACTAAGAAACAGCATTTATTTAAAAGAAGTAAAATTGGCATGCTAAGAAGGAAGAAAAACTGAGCCAAATAAAATGTTCAATTCAAAATAGAAAATAAAAATAACTGAAGCACTGGGACAACAACAGGAAAGAGGAACTGTGATAGCCCTAATCCACCTGTAAGAGTAACCACTCTAACTACCAATGGTCTGCACACATCAATTAAATGGCAAGAATTATTGAGAGTAGATAGCTACAGCCCAACTGTTTTTGTCTATAACCATCTTTAAAAATCAAGAGGAACAGATGAAAAGTGAAGTTGTGGTGAAGGATATGTCATCCTAACACCAATCAAAAGAGAATGCAAAGAGTTAAATAAAGAGCAGTCTTCACAGCAGTAGAAGTTACAGCTTGAGAAAAGGCATGATGTAATACCCTCGAAAGGACACACAGTATAAATACTGTATGTAGGTGACCAGCAACAGAGGACCATGCACGGGAAACGCTGATAAGCCTGCAAGGGTAACTGGATTCAGCTGGAGACCTTCACAGTCCTTTGTCAGAAATGAACAGAACCAATGTTCAAAAAATCATAAGGACAGAGTTGAACTTGACAACGTCATCAATAGTGGACATCAATAGACACTTCATTCGAAAGCCACAGACTGAACATCCTTCTCAGGCTCACATGCACCACACACCAATACAACACTTTCTGGGCCATAAAACACACCTTGAAATTTGTAAAAGCATATACTATATAATTTTGCCATAGAGAATCCAACTAAAATTTCCTAACAGCTATAAAAATTAAACTTTGGTATTAATGCAATTCTCACTAACCATAGCTCAATAAATAAATGCCACAAGAAGTTTTTAAAAATTTAAAATAAAAATAAAAAATAAATATATATGAATGAAAATATGACTCGTGAAAAATTTCAGGATAATTGAAAGCAGTACATAGAAGGAGATTTTAGGAAATTCACCTGAAGGAAACTACAAATAGAAAAATTAGATCTAAGGTGAGACTAAAATAATTTTAAAAAATAGAGCAGAAATCAATGAAATTGAAAAATGAAAATCAGTAGGGAAATTTAATAAAAAACAAAAGCTGGTTCTTCAAAAGGATCAACAAAAATGATCAATCTCTCAACATATTAAGAAAAGAAGTAGAAATATAAGATATAAAAGAAAGACATCACTACAAACAGCATAGACAACAGAGGGTAATAGATAGGATTCACTATGTCCCCACAAACTTGATAATCTAGATCAGTGGTTTTCAATCTGTCTGTCACAACCCCTTTGGCAAACCTCTACCTCCAAAAATATTTACATTATGATTCAAAACAGTAGCAAAATTATGAAGTAGCAACAAAATAATTGTATGGCTGGGTCACCACAACATGAGGAACTGTATTAAAGAGTCACAGCGGAGCCTGCCCTTGGGACCAGGAACCTCGCCCATCCAGCTTCCGCAGATTCATCTGGACCCTGGTGAGTGGGCCCCAGCCAGTCCCCGAGGCCTTCTGGCCACTTGGGGCTCCCCTCTGCTGGCTTTGCTGCTTGTCCCAATCCTGCTCGCCCCCGGGCATCCCTTCTCATCTGCGTGGTCCCAGCTGCACCCGAACTCAGCCTATCCGGGCTGAGGCCTTGGGGGAAGGGTGAGTCCCCTGCTAGAGAGCCTCCTTTATCCCACGGAGCCAAGCCGAGCAGAGCACACATCTCTCAGTAAGCCTGCCTTTGGGACTGGGAACCCCTGGGCAAGGAAGGAGCACAACCAGCTTCCGCAGATTCATCCAGACCCCGGGAGCCAAGCAGAGCCGAACGGAGCAGAGCAGGCAACTCTCAGAAGAGATGGGCAGGCGCCAATCAAAGAATTCGTCCAACAACCTGAAAAGGAACATGATAACACAAGAATCCAGCGATTATGGAACAGGAAAGCCCGAGCAACCTATCCCAGATGAAGTAGAAGAAATTGACTTTAAACGTAGCTTTATGAAAGTTATAGAGTCCTTTAAAGAAGAGGTGAAAAACTCCTTTATCGAAAGGGATGAGAAAACTAACAAAAAGTTAGAAGAAATGAATAAATTCCTCAAAGATACCCTAGAAAAC